>JACXGI010002603.1:0-41894 GCA_016801175.1 Esox masquinongy
CGTTGTAGTGACGGCCGCAATCGACACAGTATTTCTTCTGGTCACACCTGCTAACCCAACGACCCACACTTTTGTGTTGCTTCAAGCGTTTATGCTGTCTATAACAAAAGTCAGAATAACATATCCGCTTACAGTCTGGGCACTGCTTTGTGTTACGGGGTTGGGTATGACAATCTTCATGAAGACAGACACTACAGCTCTGTTAACAGCCATGATCACCACGGGTGTTAAAACCTGTATAACACCACTCACAAACATATGACACACCCAGAAAACCCTTCAGATTCACGATGCCATAGAAATGGTTATCGTGTAAGTACATAAAAACGGTTCTAGGGTGGGTGGCCTCACTGTTTTGAAACTTGGTAAAGTGACCATCCCGTGTTCGATGAAAGACAACAATTTTACACCCAGTCATTTCTTCAAACCGAACAATATCTGTGAATGCCACACAATCATCTAACGCTAAACCCGCTCCCGTATGTAACTCACGACCACTAACCAGGGCCTTAGCATATGTGTACTGTGGGTTCATTATACCCATCAAACAAACAGAAAAACATGTAGAATCATTATTCACAGCTACATATAAATGCCTTCTTTTTTTATTGATAATCTGTTCGATCAACAGTGTTTGAGTTTTACGTCGCGGGGCACCACCCTCACGGTTGTTGACAATTTGCACCACCAGCTCAAGTGATTCATCAATCATAATCTCAGCATTACCCTGCATAACATATTCAAGTAAATTACCAAACGTGCATTCATTATATTCATTCGCTCTCATGGCCACATGTACAGGGGATATCAGAGATTCACCAATCAACTCAATCTGCAGACGATCACCAGGCCCGTGTACAAAGTCTGAAGCTCTAACAATCAAAGTATCCAAGCCTGCCATAATGATTGCATAGAATGTGCCAAAATCCCCAACCTCACCAGTATTTTGTAAATTTAACAACTGTCGTAATTCAACGTTGTCAAACGCATTACGTTGTATAACTCTAACATCGCCATCATTGCAATGAGTTTGCATCAGAGAGCTCGGGGGAGAGTCAACTAGATCATGTGAAAAACGGGGGCTACTAAGCTCGGTTAACAATCCTTGCATCTGAGGATTATTGTGTGCATCGCTGTGTAACAAAATATCGGCCGGCTCATTTGAATTTTGGGGTGTGGTCTGTTGATTATGTGTAGATGTTGTTGGTTATTCCGTGTCTGGTATGTTGTTAGCATTATCTTTCGCCATTTCTCTAGCTTAACGTGAATAACGATCCACTTACAGGTTAAAATATTCTAACTCAAACATACATTTACATACATCACAATTTTGATGAGTTGACGGTAAAATATGTATTATCTTCAGCTTTCAAGCATGAAAGAAAACAATGAAACAAAAAGCCCCTGACGCTGTGTAGCCACAAGTTGGGGTGTCCGTAACTGAAGCCATAATGGTGATGTACTCTGTATCATCACAGGGGGTTCCTCAATCTGTTGTTTGGTAAATAGAGTGCAAAGGTTCAGCTGTATGCATATTGTCGTAATTGTTAATAACATTTTAGTACAAGACTAAAAATGTCTGTAAATAATTAGACTTACACAAAAAGTATCTGCTCAGATTGTGTAAGATCACAGCCGCCCAGTCCAACTGATGTTGGTCACTTGGTCTGAAATAAATACAAAGAGGGTTAACAAGCGTATACGGGTAATTAAAGCTGATCAACAATAATGTAAAAAGTCTACTTACCAAGATTTGAAGGCCCAAAATAAAACCGCATGGATTGCTCAATCGTAATATTGGTTTACACATTCTTAAAAAGTTCCAATGTGTCGTTTGTTAGTGTTTGTAATTGCAACGCAATTCAAATCAATTACTTCAAATAAAATAACTTGTACTTACAACGTAAACAGCATACTCCGCGCTTGAAACAACAGCTGACTTCTGTGGATGCAGCGGGGTTTAATAATGTCTTTACATCGCAGCCGGGGCGCCTCCAGCAGGTCACGCCTCTTAACTTTGTCAGTGGTTACATGTCATCGTTCTTCACGTTAGAACTATACCGGACACAATGATTAAAATTGCGTATAACGCTTAACTAGCTCGTTCAGATATTTGTTGACATTTGACAACCAAATATATTGACACTTCATGTCCGGTAGAAACGCCGTTCTCGTTAGTTATCGCGACTCAGCCGTGACATCACGTCATTTAATTTGATCTATTAAAGACAAACTCATCCGCTTACATATAAACGCTGGCTATTGTCACCATATCGCCATTAATCTCTTCAACTTTTAACAAACACAAGACCATAATACAACAATCAAAAATCGGTTTTCACGAGTTGGTCATTACGAGAATGCAGCACATCATACCCGGAAGTCACAGCTTCCGCCCACACTAACACAGACCGGTATTCTCAAACTCGCAAATACTACAGTTTTTTAACCAACGTTGCCTGTTAAACATTTCTACCATTGTGAAGACAACAATCTGGGGTTGATCCCCGTTGTACAATTTCATAAGACGCCTTTAAAAATGTTTTGATTACCTGAAATAACATATCTTTACCTGTCAGCGATTCACCGTTGTTCATGCAAATTTATACGCTACCTTTCGGGTAACTTTGTAACGTTTTTCCATAGAATGCAATTTAAAAGTTAATGCTGACTTAAAAAAACAATTTTTATTACAAAAATCACCATTGCTCATGTACACACATGTACTAGAATCATTGTTTTTATTTATAACTATATTTTAAACCCAAACCATGACTGAATCAACCTAGTCATAATGTGTGGTCGGCCTAGGCATTGTTTGTTTCTTCCGCATTATAGCATTGCAAGTGCCATGTTTGCAGTAGTGTTGCATTGGATTACAAACCTTGTGTGAAGCACGGTATGATCTACAACCTGCACATACTAGAGTTTGTACTAGTGGTTGCAAGGGCAGATCTGATCATAAGGCCCATCTCTTGTTAAAATAAAAATGGGCTGAAACTCTCGAAATCGCGAGTCCCGAATCCTACTTTATATCTTACAAGTTTCCCACACATGATTCCGTGCTTGTGGAAAAACACCATGCTACATCCCCATTGTAAACATGGAAGTTTATTGGTGCAACAGATGACATCTGTTGCACCAATTGTCAGAACATAAAATACCGGGGGGTTATAGCATTGCTGGACCCTGGCACCCTTTTGTTGAACACCAAACATCTTGCCGCTGACACAACACTTATTTATTGCCTGGGAATTTAAAATTCCGGAACACTAAGACCCATTTGTTAAACATCAAACATAACCCACCTGTTATAACACTCGTCTGGGGTGCTTATCAGTCATTGTAAAACATCAAACATGGACACATCAATGCAATCATGAATCACAAAGTCACCGAACATGCATATGTCATTCCGGAAGTCCCGCCCTAACTCACGTCATACAGGAAGTCTATACGTCACACCGGAAGTCCCGTCCAGCAAACCGGATGTCCCACCCACCTGTCACATCAATCTGGAAGCCCCGCCCACTAGGGTCATAAATCACCATTCTGACACAATATACCCTACATTTACTACTACTTCGCAAGGCACCAGGAAATGGTGTCCAGTAGATATACACGTGATGATGAGGTGCAGGTGGGTTGGCAACATAGGTGCTCAGAATTCCGGTGATCGCGCTCGGGGAAGTAGGCTGCATTCTGGGGATGCTGGGTGTGAACTAGAGCGCATACTCAAGACAGACCTTACAAATGTACACTAGTTTACATTTTTATGTATATTACTGCCATACTTGCCATATCTATAATTTTCAATACTACTACCAATATTGTTGCTAGTTTACAGTACTCTTTTCAAACTGCTGCAATGTACAGTGTTACATATATTATTGGTCTAACTTATTGCTGTAACTTATTGCTGTTTTTGCTGTGTATACATTTTTCTTACAATTCTCATAGCATACATAGTTGCAGTGTGCTATGCCACTCATTACTATGCTATGCTTATTACACTCATATGTATCTATAATATTCAATTATTCTACCAGTTGTTTGCTAGTTTACACTGTTATGTACTGTATGTTACTGCCATACTTACCATATCTAAATGTTCAATAATACTACCCAGATTGTTGAAAATAATCTGGGTAGTATTTTGTTGCTTTATTTTATTATTATTATTTGTCGGGCAATATTTATGCTTATAAATTCTTCTTCTTAACTCTCACTATGTAGTTGTTGGTTGCCATGTCCCAAGAATTTCATTGTACAGGATGACGCCGTGTTGTTCGGTGTATTTGACAAATAAACCTTAATACTTGGACCAGCTAAAAAATGTCTCCAGGTTTTACGATCGGTTACATGTACACACAGATGTGGATCACACACATAACATACATACACCTTTTATAATAATGACTGTTTATTCTCAATGCAGTCTTGCATAATCTGAAACACATGAAAGCACCTTTATCTGTTCTGTTAAGTCTGGGACATGTAGATGAGAAATAGAAATACTCTTGCTCAGAGCTTCATCAGGCAGAAATAGAGAACACAGGGTGTACATATATAGTTAAGATAACCATAACCATCATATAACACCATCAATAATGATAACCATAATATTATTGCAGTAATGAAATGACAATGAGTTGATAATATGAGTATGAGTAATTACACATAACTGTAACTCAGTTCTGATCAATAATGACAGTCTATAGTTACAATAATATACAGCTCTGGAAAAAATTAAGAGACCACTGCACCTTTTTCTTTCCTTTCCAAAAAAGTCGAAAAGGAAGGTTTTGAGTGAGGAACAGAAGGGTTAAAATTAAGAGACCACTGCAAATTGAACACTTCTGTTCCTCACTCAAAACTTTCCTTTTCAACTTTTTTGGAAAGGAAAGAAAAAGGTGCAGTGGTCTCTTAATTTTTTTCCAGAACTGTAAATAAAATGCATTATTATTATCATGTATATGAATCAAAAGGATTTTCACTCAATTATGATTAAATAATGACAGTCTATACTTATAATAATGTACAAGAATCAATAGAGATACATCAAACAACAAAATGATGTTATAACAAACAACACCAATTAGGATCTCATTGGACAGAACTTCTAAACACTGAGTCTCAAAACCAAAACAAGAGAGGGGAATGAGTCACTTCTATAACATGTTTTTCTCCTTAAAAATAAAGCATGACAGTGAAGAGTAACTCATCATCTAGACCACTTGGATAGTTTTTAATATAGAAATCCCAAAAACCTCACATCATTGTCATTCAGTTACAGAAGCTGGATTGTTTTGTCAACAATTGGATAAAAATCATTCTACTGACAGCAATGATTATGAACACAATGAATGAAATTAACAAAAAGATCAATGATTTACAAATGAGGAGGTTTTACAGACCAGTCTGGTGAATCATTCTATTGACAATAAGTTTAGCAGATTCATCTTCAGTGGTGTATAATCAGGATTATTAACAATCATATGATATTTACTCATTTCTAGTGAGTTATTCTGAAGGATTTGCTATGATATGTTGTACTGAACTTGACCATGATTAGTTTGAAACTAAACACAGGGACACTGAGCAATATTCATAAACATAAAACCCTGGATAGAGAGGCTCAGTGAATGTGGTTTGAAATGTATACAGATGGGTCAGTGTATCAGAGGAGACCCTGTGGAAGGACAGACTGCCGGCTGGCCAGTCTAGATACACTCCTACTCTGTGGGAGCCTGAGGAGGTGACAGGTATGTCAGTTGTCTTCTTATTGTGCAATGCAGAATAACTGTGATCTTCACAGCACATACTCCAGGACTTGTCATTGAGTCCAAGCTCAGAGTCAATAGTCTTTCTGCAGATTCCTTTATATGCTACGCCTATCAAAGCCCCTCCCCCACGTCTCTCAACCTCCCAGTAACAGCGCCCAGTTAGACCCTCTCTACAGAGCACCTGTCCAAGTTTGTCGAATCTCTCTGGGTGATCAGGATACAACTGATACTTTCTCCCCCATGTCACATTTCTGTTCTTCTCAGTCAGAGAGAGCCTTCTGTGTGCTGTGTTGGAATCCAGTGTGAGATCACAGGCATCTGATGGATGAGACCAAGATGCAATATTACACATCATCATGAAGATGGAAGGCATTCCAGTGGTTTGTGCATTTGACCAGTAGCCAAAAGGTTGCTACATCAAATCACAGACAAGCACACTCACACCACAGACACTCATGCACTCAGAAGCAAAACATACACAAGGACCCACACACAAGCCTGCATAGAAACACACAACACACAGACAAGCACACACACCTACACAGTCTGTTTGCATGTGTATTCCTCTTACATTTCTTTAGCCCTGCTCTCAGCCTGCACGCTCCACCATGCTCCATACTGTGGGATGAAAAGAGGAGCGGTCTGTCATGCAGTGACACACATATCTCTCTTAAACACAGACACACACATTTGTTTTTCAATCCTAGTGGGGGAAAGTTACTTCTTATTTTTGCCCTATTCATTAAGACTTATAGTCGTGCCATGTTGATGTACTGTGTACATGGCTGGCTTTCAGTGGTACAGACTGTCTACTGGCCCCTGGGTTGTTTGGGAGACAGAGAGATAGACTGAAGATAGAGAACAGAGTGCCAGCCTTGTATCAACGAGGCTATAGTAATGATGTTTGTAGAATGATTAGACGGTTTATATACTTGGATGTGACTGTTTTTCATTGCGTGCATATTATCTGCAGACCCGATGGGCTCTTTCCTACTAAACATTGAGCTTTGGCTTTTCACTTAGTTACCGTTTTGTTTTACATTATTCACTTAATGATGTGCAACTTATCACTAGGCCATAATTGTCTTAGAATGTACGGGTGGAACCCGAGTCCACTGATGCCAGAATTAGGACCCCAGATGTGACTGTGGGCTTCAAACTATCTCATCTGTGGGCACAGCTGCAGATAGCTCCAAGGTTAAGTTGTCTGGGTCACTCTTTTCTGGTCCAGAGCAGAAATATACACCCATCAGCCATAACATTATGACCACTGACAGGTGAAGTGAATAACACTGATAATCTCATTATCATGGCACCTGTCAGTGGGTGGGATATATTAGGCAGCAAGTGAACATTCTGTCCTCAAAGTTGATGTGTTAGAAGCAGGAAAAATGGGAAAGTGTAAGGATCTGAGCGACTTTGACAAGGGTCAAATTGTGATGTCTAGACGACTGGGTCAGAGCACCACCAAAACTGCAGCCCTTGTGGGGTGTTCCTGGTCTGCAGTGTTCCGTACCAATCTAAAGTGGCCCAAGGAAGGAAAAGTGGTGAACCGGCGACAGGGTCATGGGCGGCCAAGGCTCACTGATGCATGTGGGGAGCGAAGACTGGCCCATGTGGTCCAATCCAACAGACGGGCTACTGTAGCTCAATTTGTTGAAAAAGTTCATGCTGGTACTGAGAGAAAGGTGTCAGAACACACAATGCATCGCAGTTTGTTGCGTTTGGGGCTGCATAGCCGCAGACCAGTCAGGGTGCCCATGCTGGCCCCTGTCCACTGCCGAAAGCGCCTATAATGTTAACTCTGAACTAGAACTTTGGTTGCCATGACAGTGTAGCATTCCATCCTATTTTCATATTTGGGAGATGTCTTGTTTTCCTTGTATGCACCTTGAGCAGAAGACATATTTTGGGGACCAACCCAGGGGATGGTATGCAAGGTAATAGTAATAATGTGAATTTGTAACAATGCATGGCACTTTCCATTTGAGTTGTTCCTGTGCAATGAATAAATATTTTTACACAGCCCAGTACCAACCAAATTGGATCCCATTCACATTTTCACAAAGACAAAAGGCTATAAATATACATTTCCACTTCTTTACCCTTTGCCAACAGTTGAGAAGGAAAAACTGCATTGCTTCCATGTGGTAGGCTACAATATGCCTGATGTATAATAATGTTTAGGTGTAGGCTACCACATTTATGGAAACATTCTTGCTTTTGTCTATCACAAACAAATCTATCACGACTCGTTTTCACACTTGCTAAATGCTGGAAATACGGTAGAATAGAGAGCTTTTCTCGCTTTGTGCTTGGATTCAAAACCATAGAACAGTATTGCCTACAGCGACCCCCCTTATCCTGCCTGTTTTTATCCAGCAAAGCGCACACTGAACTTACTACCGTTAGACTGTATGAGATTATAGTATGAATGTACGTTTTGTTAGAAGTTAAATGTGTTTAGATAACAACAGAACGCTGTTTTCTATCCATTCACAGGAAATCCTGTTCACAGGAAGTCATCTTCTTTCAAAGCTCACAGTGGTAATTAGCCAATGGCGTTATAGTACTCTGTTGAATTCTGGGTAGTTACGCCCCCTGTATAAATGAGTGTCTATTGCTATTTCTGAAGTGAGATAGATTTGAACAGCCAGGAGGCAACAATTACTGCAATAATTTTAATAAATGATTGAATTCTCTCCCTTGACTCTTGACGGGTACGTTATTAACAAAAGTAACCACTATACGTAACGGCTGTATTCTTACAACTGCATGTTTCCTGGCAAGTCAATGAGCTTGTGCCTGGTACTACTGAGATCATATGTGCTGCGTGATAAATAAACTATGCAGCTCTATGCAGCTAAAATTTTGATGGTGGGGCTATTGTTAATTCAATTAAAGCGAGACCGGTGGCATGCTTGCACATATCAAGTGCAGATCCGCACAGATTTTCAGGTCTTCCTTTGATATGTTAAATGATGCAAAAAACATAGCAACGTTATATCACACATTACTGACTGAGAAAACATCTACAATACATACTTGAGTTTCTCTAGTCTCCATTGTGGATCCTCCAGTCCAGCAGATAGCAGTCTGATTCCTGAGTCTCCTGGGTGATTGTAGCTCAGATCCAGCTTTTTCAGGTGTGAGGGGTTTGACTTCAGAGCTCAGGCCAGAGAAGCACAGCCTTCCTCTGACACCAGACAGCCTGACAACCTGCAGAGAATAGATTATGATTTCACAAACTACTACTGACATAAAAATCTTGTGTAGTCCATTAAGATGCATTAATTAGGATTTTATGGTTGAATTCCTGCAAAGAAACCACTACTGAAGGACACCAATAAGAAGAAACTTGCTTTTGTGTGTTTCTTGGGCCAAGAAACACACGAAATAGACATTAGACTGGTAGAAATCTGACCTTTGGTCTGATGAGTCCAAATTTGAGATTTTTGGTTGCAATCGCCATGTCTTTGTGAGACGCAGTGGGTGAACGGATGATCTCTGCATGTGTGGTTCCCACCGTGAAACATGGACGAGATATGATAGTGTGGGGGTGCTTTGCTGGTGAGACTGATTTTTTTTAAATTCAAAGCACAGATGAGTTGGACCACAAAGTGAAAGAAAGCCAACAAGTGCTCAGCATATGTGGGAACTCCTTTAAGACTGTTGGAAAAGCATTCCAGCAGACTACCTCATGAAGCTGGTTGAGAGAATGCCAAGAGTGTGCAAAGCTGCCATCAAGGCAAAGGGTGGCAACTTTGAAGAATCTAAAATATAAATGTATTTTGATTGGTTTAACCCTTTTTTTAGTTCCTAAAAAAGGGTGATTATTCTATTATTCTATATGTGTTATTTCATAGTTTGGATGTCTTCACTATTATTCTACAATGTGGAAAATAGTGAAAATAAATAAAAAGTTGATATAAAAAGTTAAAGTAAAAGAAATATCCTTGAATGAGTAGGTTTGTCTGAACTTATGACTGGACTGTAGGTGTCACACATGTGACTGCATAAGTATTATCACAATATGCAATTTGATTATTTAATTAAAATGTCATGTGATTTTCAATACTGTATTTAAACCCCCTTGTTTTGGTGCCCCCCATAGGTAGTGATGCCGTCGGGAGGCAAAGGGGAATACTGTTGCAGCAATATACAGCTCAGGAAAAAATTAAGAGACCACTCCTAATTTTTCAACCCTTGGGCGCCGGGGAGGACGGATCAGTCCAAAAAATGACGTCATCTGTCAAAAAATGAAATATCTTCAAAACAGTTTATGATAGCAAGAATCAGTTTTCTTTGCGGTTTTTCTGAGATTCCGCTGAAAAAAGCCATGTGTTGTGTTTACGTGGGGCATTTCCTGGTTGTCGTCATCCGGTCCAAATGCAACCTACCCCTAGTGCACCTGACCAATAGATGGGCTGTTGCTTGGCAGTTTCCAATGCACAATCGACTAATGGAAGGATGTTGCTATGCAAAATATTTTCTTTTACCCAATCAGGGGAAGGTAACTGTAATGTATTCTAGCAAATCAAAAGGTTGGGGGTGGGACATAATGAGTTTCGTTTTCTGTTAGGTCAAAGTGACTAGAACACAAAGAGGCAAACACAGTAAGCTAACGTAGAATGCTAACAGAGCACGCTAACGCAGCGCACAGACAAAGAAAGGATACGTGTTTTCAACAGCTTTATAGGTATTATTATTATAATTAGTATAAAATGGCAAAACGAAAAAACACTTACTCAGTGTAGCCCTAGTCCTTTTCGGTTTTCACATGCTGGATAGCTGAGTTACCAGAACACAAAGGAGGAATGCTAACAACATGCTAACGCCGGAGCACAAGAACAGAGTCCAAATATAGGACTGGTAAGTAACATCAAATAACCTATTTATCATTAAATAATGTAATACAAATGTGATCATTGTAGATATTGTCTGCTTTGCATATTTTGAATGGGAGAACTGTTCCGTCAACTCATTCGAATGTCACTCAACAACAGTAGGATGACATCAAGTGACCAACAAAAAGAATGGCAAACAGCAGCTGGGGTGAAGTGCATGGCGAGGACGGTTCGAAACAGGCTCCTAGGGGCAGGGCTGAAGTCATGCAAAGCTAGAAAAAAGCCCTTCATCAATGAGAAGCAAAGAAGAGCCAGGCTGAAGTTTACAAAAGACCATAAGGATTGGATCGTAGAGGAATGGAGTAAGGTCATCTTCTCTGATGAGTCAAATTTTCAGCTTGCCCAACACCTGGTCATCTAATGGTTAGACGGAGACCTGGAGAGGCCTACAAGACACAGTGTCTCGCACCCACTGTGAAATTTGGTGGAAAATCGGTGATGATCTGGGGATGCTTCAGCAAGGCTAGAATCGGGCAGATGTGTCTTTGTGAAGGACGCATGAATCACGCCAAGTACAAAGTTATCCTGGAAAAATTCCTGCTTCCTTCTGCTCTGACAATGTTCCCCAACTCTGAGAATTGGTTTTTCAGCAGGACAATGCTCCATGCCACACAGCCAGGTCAATCAAGGTGTCAATCAGGTCAATCAAGATGGAGGACCACCAGATCAAGACCCTGTCATGGCCAGTCTCCGCCCCCTCGGCGGGTTTGTGCCGGTGGGGGTTCTGCGCTGCCCCGCCCCCCCTCCCTTGGGCCTGGGTTCGTGTTGGCCCGTCCGGTGGCCGGGCCTTTGGGAGGGGGTACTGTCACGGTACGGTGAGCAGCAGCACCACCGTTCCGTGCACCTGCAGTTCCCATCATTCACGAACACGTCCCGGACTTGTTTTGTTGTCACATGTCTTTAATCCTGCACACCAGGTCCCTATCACATCATTTGTAAGTTTTTAAATGTTTCCCCTCTGCTCTCTGCATTTGTGGATCATTGTTGCTTGTCGTCGTGTTTGTTGGTGAGTGTTTGCTTAGCTATATTAACTGTTTGAATGTTTCTTTATAAGTCGCTTGTTGCGCATTTTTATTTCATTCAGTTTAGCTTATCGTCCGTTCGTTGTTTGGGTTTTGTTTGTTGTTATTAATAAATCCACCGAACGTGAAAATGCCTGCGCCTGGTTCCTCTCCCGCACACCACCTGTACCGTGACATTAGGTTTGAAAAGTAGGATGTTTCAGCAGAAGTGATTGTTAACAGACCTATTTGCTATGACATCCTTTGGTAAGTGGAGGCAAACCAGAATTCAAGTATCTAGCATTCAAGTATCTAGTTACACTATTTTGAGAGTCCCAATTTCCATCTGTAGATGTTCTATAGATTGTAATACTATCAACAGTCTTGCAACAAATCTGTTGATAAGCACCTGCTAGCTAAGTTTAGGGATTATGTTTAAAATAAGGACTAATGTAATGGTTAGGGTTAAGATGAAGGTTAAGTTAGAGTTCATGTTGGACAAAACTTACAGTTCACCCACTGTGCCTTTTGGAGAGGCTCATTTGACTTCTCCATGTGAATACTGAAGTTGGGAAAATTTAAACTTGAAAATATTCCACCCCTGTTCAGTAACCACTGGCTTAAAAAGCAAAAACAAACCCACTATCTGGGAAAATAATTTTCAGCATGTTACCCCTGTCCGAATGGTGAAGAGCGGGTTTCCTCCATTCACGGCTATTCATTTTGTTTCTGCCATTCTGGCACCAAAAGTATGCACTGTATCAAAGTAAAAACATGGGGTCTAATTAAGCATAATGGCCTAATAATTTGATGTGTGGAATGGAGTTTCTAGGTTGAAAAATGTCTGAATGGTGGCCAAGTGAAATTTGGCCTCATTGATTCCCAGTAATATTTTGGCCCTTTCAGTGGCCGTAGCGACCAAAGTGTAAGGGGTATCAAAGTCAAAAGACCTAGCAACTCTTTCCATAATAGTCTACAGTTGAAAAGTGGAATGGTGTAAGAGGAGCACCATGGCAAAAAACAGACTTGCGTGGGTGTTATGACCAGTCATAAAATAACACAATACATGTCATAATATTTCAAAATATGTGTCATTACAGTTTCATGATCATGTTATGACAGGATATGACATGTTAAGTCAGGTGTCATGACACATTATGACATGGTTATGACATGTTATGACACTAAACTTCAAGTAAAGTGTTACCAAAATTTCAATATTTTTTCTTTGCAGACCTTGAAACATGCTGTCTGTCTGCTGATTTAAAACCCTAGCCCTGACACATTTCCTACATCAGGCGATGCTGTCTCTCATTCCCTTCATTCAGCGGGATTGAACTTGCCACATGCACATCAAAACAAAGCAAACATTGTTGTATTGGCCGCATTAGGCAGAAAGCAACCAATTGTCTCTCTTCTAAGTGAATTAATTTAATCACATTGTCGATTCATTGACACTAATTTTCAAATTCAGTTAACTAACATTTATAAAGTATAAGTATGTTTAAGTAGTGAGGAGGAAACACAGATTTCTGAACTCTTTCGTACAGTCTCACAGACACAGATTAAGCCTAGTCCGGAATTAAAAAAGAATGCTCAGTGGAGATTCTACATTGATCCTTAATTTTTAGTCCAGGACTAGGCTCTGCGTCTGTAACATTTTCAACGTGAGTTTGAATGCAGCCCTCTGTAAGACCAGCACAACATGAGAAAATTACGGATCTTTCTGTTATGTATTCAACAAGATGTAAAAAGTGTTCTTTAAAACATTTGTACAGACTGGTGTCATCATAATGGGATGTGTAAAATATGATTTCAGTAATATTTGAGCAGACAATGGTAAATTATAAAAAATGTTATGCTCACAGTTGTTTTTGTTATTGTCAGTGACAATTCCAGTAATTGTATACTAAACATATTTTTTTTTTACTGAACTTCTCTACAGGGCGAGATCTCTTCTAAGAGGGAAGACTTTGGGACCCCCCTCTATACCAAGCTGGATAGAGGCTGTGTGGTTACTCAGAATTTCAAATGGCCTACATGGACAGCACACCGGACCACCAAAGCAACTTTTTGGATGTACAGATGAACTCTGAATTGCTTACAATTTAAAATATATATATATATATATACAGTATCTCACAAAAGTGAGTACACTCCTCACATTTTTGTAAATATTTGAGTATATCTTTTCATATGACAACACTGAAGAAATGACACTTTGCTACAATGTAAAGTAGTGAGTGTATAGCTTGTATAACAGTGTAAATTTTCTGTCCCCTCAAAATAACTCAACACCCAGCCATTAATGTCTAAACCGCTGGCAACAAAAGTGAGTACACCCCTAAGTGAAAATGTCCAAATTGGGCCCAATTAGCCATTTTCCCTCCCCGGTGTCATGTGACTCATTAGTGTTACAAGGTCTCAGGTGTGAATGGGGAGCAGGTGTGTGAAATTTGGTGTCATCGCTCTCAAACTCCCTCATACTGGTCAATGGAAGTTCAACATGGCACCTCATGGCAAAGATCTTTCTGAAAAAAAGAATTGTTGCTGTACATAAAGATGGCCTAGGCTATAAGAAGATTGCCAAGACCCTGAAACTGAGCTGCAGCACGGTGGCCAAGACCATACAGCGGTTTAAC
Organism: Esox masquinongy; assembly: GCA_016801175.1. Lineage (NCBI taxonomy): Eukaryota > Metazoa > Chordata > Actinopteri > Esociformes > Esocidae > Esox > Esox masquinongy. The sequence continues at coordinate 14,337 of JACXGI010002603.1, forward strand.
AGGACAGGTTCCACTCAGAACAGGCCTCGCCATGGTCGACCAAAGAAGTTGAGTGCACGTGCTCAGCGTCATATCCAGAGGTTGTCTTTTGGAAATAGACGTATGAATGCTGCCAGCATTGCTGCAGAGGCTGAAGGGGTGCGGGGTCAGCCTGTCAGTGCTCAGACCATACGCCGCACACTGCATCAAATTGGTCTGCATGGCTGCCGTCCCAGAAGGAAGCCTCTTCTAAAGATGATGCACAACAAAGCCCACAAACAGTTTGCTGAAGACAAGCAGACTAAGGACATGGATTACTGGAACCATGTCCTGTGGTCTAATGAGACCAAGATAAACTTATTTGGTTCAGATGGTGTCAAGCTTGTGTGACGGCAACCAGGTGAGAAGTACAAAGACAAGTGTGTCTTGCCTACAGTCAAGCATGGTGTGGGAGTGTCATGGTCTGGGGCTGCATGAGTGCTGCCGGCACTGGGGAGCTACAGTTCATTGAGGGAACCATGAATGCCAACATGTACTGTGACATACTGAAGCAGAGCATGATCCCCTCCCTTCAGAGACTGGGCTGCAGGGCAGTATTCCAACATGATAACGACCCCAAACACACCTCCAAGACGACCACTGCCTTGCTAAAGAAGCTGGGGGTAAAGGTGATGGACTGGCCAAGCATGTCTCCAGACCTAAACCCTATTGAGCATCTGTGGGGCATCCTCAAACGGAAGGTGGAGGATCACAAGGTCTCTAACATCCACCAGCTCCCATGATGTTGTGGGCCTAATTTGGACATTTTCACTTAGGGGTGTACTCACTTTTGTTGCCAGCGGTTTAGACAGTAATGGCTGTGTTGTGTTATTTTGAGAGGACAGAACAAATTTACACTGTTATACAAGCGGTACACTCAGTACTTTACATTGTAGCAAAGTGTAATTTCTTCAGTGTTGTCACATGAAAAGCTATACTCAAATATTTACAAAAATTTGAGGGGAGTACTCACTTTTGTGAGATACTGTGTATATATATATATATATATATATATATATATATATATATATATATATATATATATATATATATATATATATATATACATACATACAGTGTATATATATATACATACATACATACAGTGTATATATCTACATATTCCGTGTCTACATATCCCTGTTAAAATGCCAGGCTTTTGTGATGTAAAAGAATGAGACAAAGATAAATCATGTCAGAACTTTTTCCACCTTTAATGTGACCTATAATGTGAACAATTCAATTGAATAACAAACTGAAATTTTCGAGGGGGAAAAATTAAAAATAAAAACGTTACAATAACCTGGTTGCATAAGTGTGCACACACTCTTATATCTGGGGATGTGGCTGTGTTCAGAATTAACCAATCACATTCAAACTCATGTTAAATAGAAGTCATTACACACCTGCCATCATTTAAAGTGACTCTGATTAATCACAAAGTTCAGCTGTTCTAGTAGGATTTTCCTGACATTTTCTCAGTTGCATCTCAGAGCAAAAGCCATGGTCCGCAGAGAACTTCCAAAGCATCAGAGGGATCTCATTGTTAAAAGATATCAGTCAGGAGAAGGGTACAAAAGAATTTCCAAAGCAGATATACCATGGAAGACAGTCATCATCAAGTGGAGAAAATATGGCACAACAGAGGCATTACCAAGAACTGGGCGTCCCTCCAAAATTGATGAAAAGACGAGAAGAAAACTGGTCAGGGAGGCTTCCAAGAGGCCTACAGCAACATTAAAGGAACTGCAGGAATTTCTGGCAAGTACTGGCTGTGTGCTACATGTAAGAACAATCTCCCGTATTCTTCATATGAATGGGATATGGGGTAGGGTGGCAAGACGGAAGCCTTTTCTTACAAAGAAAAACATCCAAGCCCGGCTGAAGTGGCAAAAACAAACATCAAGTCCCCCAAAAGCACGTGGGAAAATGTTATGGTCTGATGAAACCAACTGAACTTTTGGCCATAAGTTGAACTTTTTGGCCATAATTCCAAAAGGTATGTTTGGTGCAAAAACAACACTGCACATCACCCAAAGAACACCATAACCACAGTGAAGCATGGTGGTAGCAGCATCATGCTTTGGGGCTGTTTTTCTTCAGCTGGAACTGGGGCCTTAGTCAGGGTGGAGGGAATTATGAACAGTTCCAAATACCAGGCAATTTTGGCACAAAACCTTCAGGCGTCCGTTAGAAAGCTGAAGAGGAAGTTCACCTTTCAACACGACAACGACCCAAAGCACACATCCAAATCCACAAAAGCATGGCTTCACCAGAAGAAGATTAACGGTTTGGAATGGCCCAGCCAGAGCCCAGACCTGAATCGAATTGAACATCTGTGGGGTGATCTGAAGAGGGCTGTGCACAGGGGATGTCCTCGCAATCTGACAGATTTGGAGTGCTTTTGCAAAGAAGAGTAGGCAAATATTGCCACGTCAAGATGTGCCATGCTAATAGACTTCTACCCAAAAAGACTGAGTGCTGTAATAAAATCAAAAGGTGCTTCAACAAAGTATTAATTTAAGGGTGTGCACACTTATGCAACCAGGTTATTGTGAGTTTTTTATTTTTTATTTTTCCCCCTCAAAGATTTCAGTTTGTTTTTCAACTGAATTGTTCACATTATAGGTCAAATTAAAGGTGGAAAAAGTTCTGACATGATTTATCTTTGTCTCATTCTTTTACATCACAAGAACCTGGCATTTTAACAGGGGTGTGTAGAATTCTTATATCCACTGTATGTGCAGAGAATTCATGAGGAAGTGTTTTTTCTTTTTTAATCTTAGGCACCTGCCCCAGAGTTAATCCAACTCCATGGACATAGAACTTCAATTAAATCACTATGTGACATTGTCACCCCAATTGAGTCTGATGGACCACATTTTGGGTTCTGGCTCTTTGACTAGTTTGACAAATACAAACTTTGAGCCAACTCACCTCAGAGTCTCCAGTCTACATTGCGGATCCTCCAGGAAAGCAGAGAGACGCTGAACTCCTGAATCCATCAGGTCATTGTTGTTCAGATCCAGCAGTCTCAGGCGTGAGGGGTTTGACTTGAGTGCTGACACCAGTGATAGACATCCTTCCCCTGTGATTCCACAGCCTGACAGTCTGAAGAGAGATGGTCATAAGCTCATAAAAGAAAATATCAAAGACATTTAAATTCAGAATAACCCTTAAAGAAAATGTAACCCTATTTTCCAAAAAGTTGAGACAATGGGTAAAATGCATATAAAAACAAAATGCAAGGATGTGCAAATCATTTATCCCTATATTTAATTGAAAAAAGTATGAAGGCAACATATCAAATGTTGAAACTGAGAAATGCTATTGTTTCTGGAAAAATACATGCCCATTTTGAATTTGATGCCAGCAAAACGTTTCAGAAAATTTGGGACAGGGGCGTGCATTCACTGAGCAGGGTGAATGCACGCAAGTCTGCTGGTCCTGATGGCGTCCCCATGCATGTGCTCAGAGCATGTGCTGGGCAGCTGGCCGAGGCCTTCACTGACATTTTCAACCTGTCACTGGCCCAGGCGGTTGCCCCAACGTGCTTCAAGACTGCAACCACTGTGCCAGTGCTGAAGCAGTCGACTGCGTCTAGCCTGAATGACGTCTAGCCTGTCACACTCACCCCCCCACAATCATGAAGTGCTTCGAAAGACTAGTCCTGGCCCACCTTAAGTCCTGGCTCCCCCCAACACTGGATCCCTACCAGTTTGCCTATCGGTCGAACAGGTCTACAGAGGATGCCATCTCCACAGCTTTACACAACCTCTGCTCCTCCACCCTGATCCTGAACACTGGTGTTCCACAAGGCTGTGTGCTGAGCCATCTCCTGTACTCCCTCTTCACCCCCGACTGCGTTCCTGTACACAGTTCCAACAACATCAAGTTCGCAGACGACACCACAGTAGTAGGCCTGACAATTGCGAGTCAGCCTACAGGGACCCAGGGACAGGGACAACCTGGCCCTCAACGCATTACAGGAAGTCTAAAGGCTGCAGTCACGCTCTAGTTCTCATCAATGGCACTGAGGTGAAGCTTGTGTCCAGCTTCAAATTCCTGGGTGTCCACATCTCCGAGGCCCTCTCCTCGACCCTCAACACCTCAGCCCTAGTCAAAAAGGCGCAGCAGCACCTGTACTTTTTGAAGAGGCTGAAGAAAGCCCACCTGTCGTCCAAGGTCCTTGTGAACTTTTACCGCTGCACAATCAAGAGCATTCTGACTAACTGCGCCACAGTGTGGTTTAGCGGTTGCTCCGTAGCCGACCGGAAGGCCCTGCAACGGGTGGTGAAAACTGCCCAGCACATCACTGGTGCCCAGCCTCCTGCCATCGCAGACCTCCAGCGCAAGTGTTGTCTGCACAGGGCGCGCAGGATCAGTGACCCTTTACATCCATGCCACAAACTGTTTGCCCTCCTACCATCAGGCAGGCGGTGCAGGTCTCTTCGTTCCCACACCAGCAGTCTCAGGAACAGTTTCTTTCCATCTACTGTAACCCTGCTTAACACTGTGAACTCTATTGGTGCTTTTCCATTGCATGGTACCAGCTCGACTCAGCTCTACACGGCTCGCCTCGGTTGGTTTTCCACTGCAGATAGTACTCTGTACCTGCCCATAGTGACATCACTGGATAACTGCGGTAGCGCCTCCTCCAACGTGACACACACGGGAACATTAATGGAGATATCGTACATCTGATACCGGCGAAAAGCCAGCATTTGCTGGCTAACGTGAACCCTGCAGTGAACAGAAAAATCTATGGAATGTACTTCTATCAATTTTCTTTTAAATTGACAAGCTTTGAACATGGCAAATCAAAAGTAAACTAAATCTGGATAACATGGTCGGACCCTGTTTGAAAAACAGTGAAAAAGTACAATAGAATTATCGCCCTGCAGTATAAAAGATGACGTAACTGCAATGACGATTTAAGCGTATGCACCTAACATTTCAACGCCAACACATTTAAAACAACCTACATAACCTCTCCATCTCGATTAAAAGGCATAAATAATTGCTTTAATAATTGCCGGCTATAATACCATGCCGACTGACTGAAGAGTAGCCTACTGTACACAAGGCAGCGTTTATACTGGTAGTAGTGAGGAAGCACGTGTGAGCAGTAACTTTGGACTTAATACATTGCAGACTGCAAAAATAGTTAGAAAGCTTGGTAGGCTGCTTCTGTTTGGCTTGACATTACTACTTTGACCAGTGCAATATATGCCAGTTAGCCTATAAAAAAACCCAGAGGAGAAAAAAGACAAGGTCTTTTTGTAGGTTACAAAAACAGCGCGTCTTGTGGGTCTCCCGGGGATAACGAGATGATTTCAACGCCAGTGCGTAGGTCCAAATCGAGAGGAGTTTTGGGAAAATACGATCGCTTAAATTACGAGTCTGGTCCTATGCACTGGCACTGAAATTAACCTATTTCAATGCAAGGAATCCTGGCAAAGGCGCGCAAAGAGGCGATCTGAAGAGGGCTGTGCACAGGAGATGTCCTCGCAATCTGACAGGTTTGGAGCGCATTTGCAAAGAAGAGTGGGCAAATATTGCCACGGCAAGATGTGCCATGCTAATAGACTCCTACCCAAAAAGACTGAGTGCTGTAATAAAATCAAAAGGTGCTTCAACAAAGTATTAGTTTAAGGGTGTGCACTCTTATGCAACCAGGTTATTGTAAGGTTTTTATTTTTCATTTTTCCCCCTCGAAGATTTCAGTTTGTTTTTGAGAGGAAAAAGTTCTGACATGATTTATCTTTGTCTCATTCTTTTACATCACAAAAACCTGGCATTTTACCAGGGGTGTGTAGACTTTTTATATCCACTGTCGGTAAAACGCTCTGTCATTTGCAACATCAATAAAAATGAAATATAATGCAATTGAACAAAATAGTAAGGGAGACGATAATTGGGAATGGCGTTGTATTTTTTAACTACGTTGGAATTTCAGAAATTATAATTAATGACACGCTAGTTAACATTTTATGTCGCTAATAATTACAAAACATTGACGAATTCTTTGTCATTTAAATTATGTTATATGGGCTTAGAAAATACACTGACATGCGGATATAGGGGTGCACCGATTTCGATTCTAGTTAGAAAATGTTTAGGTTGGATTTCGAACTGCAAAATTGAAGAGGAGTTTGTGAATTCTGTGATTAAGTAACCACACTTCATTGATTGTGGCCTGCTGTTACCACCTCCACGATATCCATGCAAATGATCGTGTACGGTTCATGTAATGGAGTCTGCATTAAACAAATTGCACTAATAAATCCATTCAAAACAACTATACCGCTCTATACTTGCAGGCCTATTATTTATTTAACTTTGGTAGCAACAGTAAGACTCTACATTAGAGATTAATCAGCAACAATAACACTTCTGATTTTCATATGTTGCCATCAAAATAATGGTCTTTGGTGTGTCTATAATTTGTGTGTCTAAGGGCCTCCTAAACCCAGGGCTAAGCAAGTGTTCACACTTGCATATATTGAAGTAGGAAAGCACCACCCTAGGGTGGTGCCTAGGGCTAGCTGGCTATGCTCTGGAGCAGTGTTAGCACCGACTTTTCAGGGCTAACCCCAGAAAAATAGTGACAAAATAACCAGTGTGAAATGGGGTCAAGAACAAACCATAGAACGTTTATTGTACAATCACGAAAGCTGCCCTTTCACTTAATTTACATATGCTTGTGACACGCACCATTACCAACAGCTCCGTCTGTTTTGGTCTTTTCACTCTGCAAAGTTTTGTTGTTTCATTATACCTGCTAAATCTTAGCGAAGTAGTTATTGCAGCTTGCTTTGGATGTAAATCCAGCAAATATGTCGAAAGAATGAAGGTTGACTAATGTTTTTCTCTTTCTTTGCATAGTTTTGACAAAGTTGTTCAAGCAAATACCGACAGGGTGGGCATCTTGATCAGTCGATGTCATGAAGTCGTTAATTGAATCGTGGTAGGGTAACATTGATCATGTGTCAGTGATGTAGGCTACTGTAACATTATTTGCATTCCAGAGAGAACATAACATTTGCAGCTTATTATAGAATGTAAAATGGTATTGTCGTATTTGTCCATTAGCCCAGGGCTAAAGAACAGAAGTGAATCCTTAGCTTAGGTTTAAGCCTTAGCCCTGGGTTAACAAACTCTTGTGTGAACGCAGGCTAAGGTACCCTGGGGCCAGTCTTAGCCTGGGACAATGCAGTGTGTAAAGGCCTTATATTTTCCATCCCCCCACTGTAATGTACAAGGGATACTTTTTGCGGAAAAACTCTTCAGTGCCGCAGTGAATGTGTTATACGAAATACTCAGGAGAGTTTGTAAAATTACAAATATAATGTGAAATCATGGGGCACTATGCTACATCCAGCAAAACTATATATTGTTGTCCCTCTTTAACCCCCAATGCAACACACTATACTGTACATGGAATTAATCTTGCCTCATTAGTTAGCAGCTAGTTGCTTTTATTAGGAGTCTGGCTAGGTACTCCATCTAAAATTATTCTGATGACATGACCATTATAACAGACAGTTTAGCTATTAATAATTTGCCTTTTACATATGGTGTTATGTTTTTCCCAGCCTCAGTAGCTAATCTATGCTCAGTAGCTAATTAATCCACTGTTTTCATTTGTACAATGACTTGCGACTATAGGCAAATATTTATTGTAATGCAACGTTGCCATGATTAATTAAAAAAAAACTACCTAGCAGAGTCAAAAAATGGCTAACGTTAGCGATAAATGCTATTTACGTTAGCTAGCTAGTAACGTTAGCTAATGGAAATATATTTAACTAACATCAGTTTAAGCTAACTTTAGTCCATCTAAAATCATTTTGGTGACATGAACATTATAACATACGGTTTAGCTAATAATTATTTGACCATTTAGAGATTGTGTCATGCTTTCAAGCCTCGGTAGCTAATCTATGCTCATGTAGCTAAATTAATTCTCTGTTTTCAGTTGTACAATGACTTGCTAATGTAAGCAAATTTTTAGTGGAATGCAACATTGCCATGATTATTTTGTCAAAAATAATTGCTAGAAGAGCCTCAGTCTAAGCTAATGTTAGTTCACATTAAATCATTCTGGTGACATGAACATTGTAACCAGTGGTTTAGCTATTAAAAATGTGCTTTTGGTAGAGAGGGTGTTATGTGTTCAAGCCTCAGTAGATAATTCAATCTCAGTAGTTAAGTAATTTCTGTTTTCATTGGTTTCTACAGCTCCTCTTCTAACTGAGGGTTAAACTTATCAATTACACCTTTAAATTGTAGACATGGCAGTTAAATTAATATGAAGTCTGAGATGTAATTCAGCAATGACACATGGGTACGTAGGCTATATGCCCTTGCCCTACCAAAGTCAACATATTTTTACAGCAAGAATAGGGAGGGTATTTTCCAGATAAATGAAAATCTAGAAAGGTATTGGTATTATTGTTGCCACCTGTAATAGTCTTTTGATCATCAAAATTAAACAATTCAAAGAGAAATAGTTCACTTAATCATTAATGTTAATACACATACTGAAGTGAACATACCTTTTGAAAATGATAATGGTTATCTCTTCTGACCCCATCATTATCTTACAACAAGCTGATAGCTGAATTCATTAACATGCTCTGCGCTGGGGAAGACTGATGAACTTCCATTCAGTTATATGTACCATACAATTAGGCTGCATTTATTACATTCTGCAAAATTCAAACAACTTCCTAGTTACATTGTTTGGTGCTTAAGGTGTTGTACTGTTCTGATAGTGTCAGAATTTTGAAGTCTCCATATTTACCTGATGCAGAAAATTGTATTATAAAACCATTTGAGGTAAATGTTATATTGCAATAGTTTTCAGGACATGCAAGTACATTCAGTTTGGCCAAACAGTGGTGGCATAATAGCCATAGCACTATCTGTTGTTCTTTGTCACTCAGTGAGATTACATGTGGTACACATGATCAGGGTTGTGATTTTACTTTGTGTGAATGATGTTTCAAGTTGGCCACATGGGGGCACTGTAGGAAAAGAAAAACCACAAATGTCGTACTGCTTGCAACTATGGATATAAGTTGAAAAAAATGTGCAATCTGGCTAGTAGTAGCTTCACTGCTGAAACCCGCTAAATGCTGCTTGCAGCTTTAATTAGAAATATTATTGTTTTGGTGAGGTTTTGTATTTTTATTTTAAAATCAAATAAATAAGGCCAAGCTCTGTTTCTTTTACATTTACTTGTTTTCATTTTTTTCTATTATTTGTATAGGCTAACTTATAATGCCATCATTATTTTGGTGGAGTATAGTATTAATATTTTTAAAGTTAAATAATGCAAAGTGCAATTGTATTTAAATTACGTGGTTTATAATTATTTTCTATTTATTTGTATTACTTACATTAATGTTTTGGTAAGATTTTGAATTTCTATTTAAAAATTCGAAATAAATCAAAAAGATATATTTTTGTGAGACTCATATTTGAAACAGGATATTTATAAATTACTATTTGCCTATTATTAATTATTTTGACATGACAAAAGTGGGAAAGAATGAAATATAGAGACTTGACAAATGGTTTATCAGTCAGTTGATGTGGTTTTATTCGGTATAGTAACGTTCAAGGTTTCAAGAGATGTTACAAAGTGAAATTAAATAGCCTATGCTCCGTTTTCACCCACCTCGACTGGGTCTTATAGTTTACTATTGTGTTATATATGAAAACACAGCATAGCATAGGTACACAATCTTATGACTTCAGTGTCGTTTTCGCCTAAAATAAAACATAAAAACACTTCTCCATAATCGTAGAGAACAGTGCATTCAAGCCTGAATTCTAGCATAAACATCATAAAAAGAATACATATTGTCCTTGGATTTTAATCATAATTTGATTGATTATTACATTCAAAATATGCTCGCTACAAGACATCCAGGTCGCTTCAATGTTCATGCAGCTAGAGCTGGATGCTTATGTCCAGGCCACTTTCCAGTCCGTCCGGACCGCGCCCTCCATCCTCATCACCTGTCCGTCCTGCTCATCATTCCGCTCAACGTCACTAATTGCCCGTCCGTCCGCCTAAACATCCACTCAAGGACTCCCCCTAGTGAGGACGTCCATGTGACCGTACTAGAGTGTCCACATCGCTCTGAGGGATGTAGCCCCTACTGGACTGAGGCCATCAAGACAACAGAAAAAGGTAGTTATTTGAAATAGTCTAGTTATTTGAAAACGTGTTTCAATGTTTAATTTGCAATGGGACAATATATAGGCTATTTATAGGCCATAGGCCTACATTTTAACGCACAGTATCTAATTAGGAAATATGGTTGGAAACTTGGAAATGACAAAATTCGACTTACAATATTACTCAAAATATGTTACACACGCTTGAATGTTTTTTCCTTTGGTCGATCAGAGTTGATGCGACATAAGCAACTGAAACGCGTTTATTAAATAATGTTGCGAAATTAGGCTACATTATGGTGCATTGCAAAACAATTCTAAACTAGATTTTAACAAAGCCTACTGAAATTTAGAAGCAATCGAGTTTCAGTAAACTTTTTGCAGAGCTGTCAAATGCTCGGACATCCTATGAAAATTGACAGGCTGTTTCATTGGCTTCAAAATCCCTTATTCAGATTGGAAACATGATTTTGGAATCAAAATATTGCGTAAAAAGATTGTTGTCTATAAACATAATGCGATCTGGCTCAAATTATTTCTATCAGGCAATTATGTAATAATTGCGACAACCCTGGTGTAGCCTATAAATATGCTCAGTTTGCAGAGATTGTGAAGAGTTCATTCTGCTGACTAATTTTAATGAAAAACATTTGTTGGATCATAGAGTTTGTGTTTTATTGTTGTTTAAATGTAGGCTATTATATGGCTATTTAAACAAGAAACCAGGCAAGCTTAGTTCAGCCGGCCTGCAATAGAAAGCATCACCCACGTGGAAGGCTGTGTCATTAACCACTACATCACAGACCTGTACATTTGACGGGTGTCAGTATAGCCTCTTGTGTCTACCCTGAACAAATCCTATTTTGCCATTGGCCGTTTTAACAGCCAATTGGCCATTCGTGAATGATACTGATACAGTTAAACTGACTAACATTTCTTACAAAGTTTACCTCCACCACAAATAGCGTCTATGAACTGTATGGCGTTTGCCACAGGCCGTTTTAACAGCGTATTAGCCAGTAATAGGCTTTACCAGTATCTACTAACTTACTGGAATAGTCATAAGAATTTAGCAATTGCTAGCGAGTCTGCCAAAGCTATTTCATTTCAAGGCATAAGAACATATTTTTTTCTTTCATGGCATAACAACATACTTTTTTCTTTCATTCGTGAATGACATTGATACAACTATCAATAAAGGTGACGATAACTTTTTCATCAAGTGAAAAGACGAGAGAATCGTGGAATCTACCAGAAATAGTCGCAATACTATATAACCATAAACAGTTTTATTGCGGTCCACAGCTAAAATTAATAAATGTTGTTGCTCTCAATAGATTCGAATTTAGGTCTTCCACGTGAGAGTCACACTCTTTAACCACTACGCCATGGCATTACACATTTCAGCAGTTGCTAGACACCATTGAGCATTGTGTTAAACTGACTAACATTTCTAATTAAGTTTACCTCCACCATAGCGTCTATGAACTGTATGGCTTTTGCCACTGGCCGTTTTAACAGCTTATTAGCCAGTAATAGGCTTACTAGTATCTACTAACTTCCTAGGAATAATCATAAGAATTGAGCAATTGCAAGCGAGATTGAAGATGAACTTTTCCATGCCAGAAACAGTAGCAATATAACCGTATACAGTTTTAGTTAAGGCTTACTATAACGTAACTACTGTATGTTGTAGCCAGCAAATATTTGTCTATCCTGACCCAAAACGCATGCACGGATGCACCAGAAACAGTCGCAATATAACCGTAAACTGTTTTATTTCAGGCTTTCGGAATATATACAATGTATTTCATTGTGTAGAATTTTTTTTTACCACTTTTTAATCGACCATTCCGTAACCTAACCTGTAACCTGGATAGGCAAGTGCTCTTCAGAATATTGTAACGTAACTATAAACGTAATTTTCCTATATAATTTATAACACTAGTCTGCTGAAATGGCATAGGGTGCTGCCATATTTGATAACGAACTCGGGGCTTTTGGGGTTGCTCAGACTTTCCGAGTTGGAATTCCGACTTGAGGGGGCGTTCCAGTTGAAACTTCCGACTTGGAACTCGGAAATTCCGAGTACAAATGGAATGCGCCATAGTCTCTAACCACTATGCTTTTTAACAATTGGCATTCAATCAGTCACTCACTCAATAATTAAGAGACATTCGCTCTTCTTGGCCGGCTCAGCTTACACGGTCCGGCAAAAGGCATATCATTGGATGTATTAAAATAGGCTAAGTTAATGTGAAGTCAGTTCTTCCAAGCAAAATCACAACCTAGTGATTCAGACTCAAGTCACGTGATTGGATTTTCACATAGGGCTCTACAGAAATTGCAATGATATCGATTTTTCATATGTTGATGATACTAACTATAACTGCTTTAGAACAAATGTTGATTAAATTCAGCAAAAATTCAGATTTTACTGTGCCTTTCCTTTAAAGTGGGGGAAGTGCACATCTAGGTCTGATCTGCACCACCAAATGTAAGATGCCAATTTAGATGCTCATGATCTCGACAAAAAACTTGTATGATGCTATGATCTCTAAAAGTGGACAAAACCGCTTTTGTTGGGCCTTTGTCATGATCACTAGAAAATTATCCCATGATCTAAACAAAATAAGGGAATTATCATTTAAATGAATATGTCCTCTCTGGACTTCCGTAGAATAAAGATTTTGTTACAAATCAACTTAAACTCGATTGCCTTGTAAGATAAAAAGCATTGCTTTTCTTGATCATCTTTTGTGTTAATGTAACTACACTACCCGAAAGGCTTTGCGCATATCCTATTGACGACGTGGCGCAGACAACCGACCGGGTTGATTTAAACTTGAGCAAGACGAGGAGTATTTTAGGCTATTTTAGATCAACCAGGAATTTAATTAATCGCTAATACGTGCATAGGTTAAAGCAACGACTATTATTGGAATACAGACGTTTGAATTGAAGTGTTACAATGTCTGGCAAAATCAAGAGCCGAAGCGCAGCAAATGCCGACTCGTTATCTGGAAGTGTGTCTTGCGATGAGCGCATTTTACGGGACTGTCATCAGTTGTACATGGATACAGACAGTGGTGAGCTGCACTACCTAGATATTTAACGTTCCTGTCTGTTAATGTGACGAGATCCGACATTTATAGTCAAACATCCGTAGCTTTGACAAGTTAAGCCATAATGTAAAATGCTATGGCATTGATTCTAAATAGCTAACAAACGTTAGCTGCTGGTACTTAACTTTACCGGCATGAGTTGTATTTTACCGGCGTTAGCTACTGTAGCTACCTGTAAACTACCTAGCTAACAGTTGATACATTGGTGTTATACAAAACGCGGCAGGCGATGTTAGTTTTATCTAATGTAACGTGAATTACTGTATGTTGTTTTGATCACACCGCTTCGTCTTATTTCTAGGGCTTATAGCAGTGGCTCAATCAGTCGGCGTTACTCTACTGCCCCCCAGGAAAAAGATCACGGTCATGTTGATGGGCAACCACTCTGCCGGCAAGAGCTCATTCATCAACTGGTACTTTAATGTCCAAACAAATTAATTTTACCATTGATAACCTCTAGAAAGGGCGGAGACAAGGATACACTTAAAAAAACATAATTCAAAGACTACTTCGATAGCCTAAGCTTATTGCTTGCTTCATTTTGCTTTAAGTTATTAAAGTTATGTTCCTAGCCCTACAAAGCTCACTGTCATAAACAGAACTAGTGGTAGAGAGTCCAAATATTAGATTTCTTTAAGACATCCATTCCTATGGCTCCGAAAACATAAGAAACTAGCTAGTTGTTGTATTTATGACTGCAGTGTTTGTGAACGAGAGGGGCACAGTATGTGCAGGCCAGCCACCCGTCAGAACGATGTGCATATTTATTGATAATACAATTTGTTTCTCTGAACAGAATGATTTATTTAGCATTTTCTAGACTTTCATTTTGTGGAAGACTGAACACACTCCCAGTAGCGAAGCAAATGAGCAGATGAGGCACCAAGAAGGAGAGAGCAGATGGCAGGCAGCAAGAACCATGTGTGCATATATTGTCCAGTCTTGCAATACCTCACAATTTCACCATTCACGTACAAGGCATGCCTTCCTGTCTGGTTTCATTTAAAATCCACAACTTCCCAGGCCTTTAGAGCCTATCGTCTACTTACGCTATAACACTGCAAAGAATATGACCGAGAATGTGCCTTATCTTGCAGTACTATATGTGAAGGCCCTCAATTTTTTGCATTTCCTACAAATCACTTAGATTTATACATGCCTTTTATAAGACGATGCATTCCTCCAATACAACGCTATGGTAGTCTTTATAGTAGGACTCCGCAAAATGACGTGGTGTGTATGTGAATCTGTTTCAGCTTATTTTTGGGGTCTTGCAAGAGGGGTCTCCTACTCCGACGACAAAAGTCAAAGTCCTCTCCAAAAGCAATGTTGGGCAAGCTGTTATTGCACACAACCTGGTCATCCTTGTTAGAATGGGACGTCTGCACACAACCTGGTCATCCTTGTTAGAGTATACAGTGGATATAAAAAGTCTACACACCCCGGTTAAAATGCCAGGTTCTTGTGATGTAAAAGAATGAGACAAAGATAAATCATGTCAGAACTTTTTCCACCTTTAATGTGACCTATAATGTGAACAATTAAATTAAAAAACAAACTGAAATCTTTGAGGGAGAAAAATAAAAAAACTCACAATAACCTGGTGGCATAAGTGTGCACACCCTTAAACTAATACTTTGTTGAAGCACCTTTTGATTTTATTGCAGAACTCTGTCTTTTTGGGTAGGGGTCTATTAGCATGGCACATCTTGACGTGGCAATATTTGCCCACTCTTCTTTGCAAAAGCGCTCCAAATCTGTCAGATTGCGAGGACATCTCCTGTGCACAGCCCTCTTCAGATCACCCCGCAGATGTTCAATTGTATTCAGGTCTGGGCTCTGGCTGGGCCATTCCAAAACGTTAATCTTCTTCTGGTGAAGCCATGCTTTTGTGGATTTGGATGTGTGCTTTGGGTCGTTGTCGTGCTGAAAGGTGAACTTCCTCTTCAGCTTTCTAACGGACGCCTGAAGGTTTTGTGCCGAAATTGCCTGGTATTTGGAACTGTTCATAATTCTCTCCACCCTGAGTAAAGCCCCGGTTCCAGCTGAAGAAAAACAGCCCCAAAGCATGTTGCTGCCACCAACATGCTTCACTGTGGGTATGGTGTTCTTTGGGTGATGGGCAGTGTTGTTTTTGCGCCAAACATACCTTTTGGAATTAGGGCCAAAAAGTTCAACCTTGGTTTCATCAGACCATAACACATTTTCCCACGTGCTTTTTGGGGACTTGATGTTTGTTTTTGCAAACTTCAGCCGGGCTTGAATGTTTTTCTTTGTAAGAAAAGGCTTCCGTCTTGCCACCCTACCCCATAGCCCATTCATATGAAGAATACGGGAGACTGTTGTCACATGTTGCACACAGCCAGTACTTGCCAGAAATTCCTGCAGTTCCTTTAATGTTGCTGTAAGTCTCTTGGAAGCCTCCCTGACCAGTTTTCTTCTCGTCTTTTCATCAATTTTGGAGGGACGTCCAGTTCTTGGTAATGTCTCTGTTGTGCCATATTTTCTCCACTTGATGATGACTGTCTTCACTGTGTTCCATGGTATATCTAATGCTTTGGAAAATCTTTTGTACCCTTCTCCTGACTGATATCTTTCAACAAAGAGATCCCTCTGATGCTTTGGAAGCTCTCTGCGGACCATGGCTTTTGCTCTGAGATGCAACTAAGAAAATGTCAGGAAAATCCTACTAGAACAGCTGAACTTTATTTGTGATTAATCAGAGTCACTTTAAATGATGGCAGGTGTGTAATGACTTCTATTTAACTATTAGTTTGAATGTGATTGGTTAATTCTGAACACCGCCACATCCCCAGTTATAAGAGGGTGTGTACACTTATGCAACCAGGTTATTGTAAGGTTTTTATTTTTCCCCCTCGAAGATTTCAGTTTGTTTTTCAATTGAATTGTTCACATTATAGGTCACATTAAAAGTGGAAAAAGTTCTGACATGATTTCTCTGTCTCATTCTTATACATCATAAAAACCTGGCATTTTAACAGGGGTGTGTAGACTTTTTATATCCACTGTACATCTAGGGGGACAATTCAAACAATGACCATTTAATCACATCTACCAGTTAATTATATTAATACAGTATATGATATCTATAACAAGATAAGGGTAGGATAGTGAAACATGTCACTGATGAACACTTTGACTTTCATTGTATTACTTAATTACAGGTCAAATTCAAATACTGTTATGTTCAATGTTCTATTTCCTAATGTGTGCATTTGGTCCATTCTTTTTGTAGTTTTTTTAGAGATCATTTTAGAGATTTTATTGTGGCAGTAATAAAATGACAGAGGGATTCTAGATACGTTGGGGAGACAGGACAAATGGGGAGCTGCATTATATTTGATTGAGTTATACTGAGCAAGCCAGCAATTACTTCAAGCAATTTATGTTTACAAATCTTAGATATTTGTTGTTATTCTCCTTCTAAGGTGTGCGTTTGGGTCTAACTCTGTATAATGTGAATGCAACCCAGACGGCTTCGTAATAATTAGGATGTCTGCTGATCTTTTCTCAGGTATGTGGAGGAGCACATCCAGCGGACAGGTGTGGCCATTGAGACACAAGGCTTCAGCTTTGTCACTAGTGGGCGCAAGAGAGAGTCTCTCACAGTGAGTACTGTTCAAACCAGAGATTGATAAAGAAGACTGTCTTTACAACCTGCTGCAGGGCCCTGCGGGTCACGTGCAGAGCAGTTTCCATGCAAGGCCTTGATGCCGTCAAGGATGCCCTTGATGGTTATGTGATAGTATTTTTAGAGGACCCAGGGTGGCATGCCAAACTAGCCGCCTTGGAAGAAGAGCGTCTGTTGCATTCCTTTGAAAACATTGACAATGGTGGTTGATAATCTATGACTAACTGTTGACTGTCTGTTCTGTAGCTCAGTGAATCTGAATTTGGGCCAAGTCAACAGTCATCTTTGTTTTGCTGATGTTGAGGGATTCTTCATACATGTTATTGGTAAAGGATTCATGAAAATGTCAGACCATATTGTATGGGTTTGTCAATGTACGTGGGGGAAATAAGACAATTGGTAAAAATTGTGTTACAAGAGTTTAAGTGTCTTTGTATGTCTTTGGCATTACTTACATTTTTTTGTGTGGATTTTAGGGTAATGCAACGCTCCACCTGTACCCACACTTCAAACCTCTACATGAGATTAAAGGTGAGTTTTTCTGAGATGATTCGGCCTAATTAGTTGACATCAAATGCCATGTTTAGACAGGCAGCCCGAAATTGTTTTCCATTAATTGGACTTTTGTCCAACTGCACCTGATCTTTTCAAAAAATTTTTCCTAAATACTAGTTTGAGGAAATATACTACAATTGAGATTCCTGTGGAAACGCAGCATTTAATGTAATGCATGAAAAGACCATTGATGAAAAGGCGGCATTTGCACATGTCGCTGAATTCTATAAAATTTAAATTGTCTAATGACCTATTCAGAAAAACGCTGTGTAAAGATATGAAAGATGATATCTAGACAGGATTGGTCAACAGACTGTTTATCTGGAAAAATATCTAAATTGGGCTCCCTGTAACAATAATTCAACCTATCAGAGTAGCCCTTACTCATCTCTCTTTTTTTCTTTGTTGTGTTTCTCTCTCGTCTCTCCCACTCCCTAGGTGTGTCTGAGTATCTGAGCACTGAGATCTGCACGTCGCGGCAGAAGCGTTTCAGCCTGGTGACATTTGTGGACTCTCCTGGTCTGGTGGACGGCGACATGAAGTACCCTTTTGACGTGGACCAGGCCATCATGTGGCTGGGTAGGTCACCAGGGCATGGTCTTTTTGGGAATGAACTGTTGACCATGCCGCATGCTTTACTATTAATTGCTCTTTCATCTGGGTGCACACACACACAGCTTCCTATCAAACTGAGGACCTAAAATGTTAACTTTGTTCTGTTACCCAGTACCAAAAAACAAACTTAAATCCTAAATCTAAAACGTATTGCAGTTTCAGAGTAACGGTTTGGTGCGGTTTTCGGTACAGTACCAAAAAGCTGACATTTGTAATCTGGCTAAATCAGTTTAGAAGATGCTGAAACCCTCTATTCTCAAACAGATTATTGCTCTAGTAATTTATTTAGACTAATGCTGAGTGCTGTGTGAATGCACTGAGATGTAGTTGTGGTGTTACTGATGCTCTGGGGATATTGATACTGGGGTTAAAACTGCCATTTTGAAAGCTACACCCTCCTCCTACCATGACATTTCCTAAATAGGCGTATTTTCCATTGTTCCGTTGTCAGAATTCTAAACTCACAAACTGAAAACTATTTAGAGACAATTGACCTGTGTTTTTTACCCCATATTCCAACCTAATCTGCCAAAAGCACACGCAACTTGGAGTTGGTACCCAAGTAGCTGCTAATCACCCCTCACAATGAATAAAAGATCAGAGCCTTGGTTGAATTTGAATGAACTTAAAAAAATGAAATACATTTCCTTGACCATTTAACAAATGAATTAGGCTAGTATTGAAACATAATATAAACGATATCCTCAACAGCTCAACAAATGTATTGCACATTAGCCTAATGTTTTTTATTAGGAGAGAAACAAAATAAATAAAAATTCTATAGTGTGTTGTTTGAAATAATTGTTCGTATTCGAAACAAACACATTCTTGTGTTCGTCAAATTAGTTAAATATTTAATACAAACAAATTCTGTAATTCTTTTTTAGGCACTTCTATATAGTTTGTTGATGACCCAGTAGATGAACTGATGCTCTGGCTGGATGGTGACGCTGCAGAGGAGAATCTGTATGTTAATAGGGACAATTTGTATGCTAATGACGCCAAACGCTGTTGGCTTTGGCGGATACTGTGGGTCTGAAAGGCCTGCCGGTTATACTGTTAAGGCAGTTGTGTAGGCTACTTTCAGGGCAACATGCAGTTTATGTTTTAACAACAGCTCTCAGTCCATCACTGTTGTAGTCCACTGGAATGCCAGAAAGCTGTCTATCTGGAGATTTAAACTAAGCTGGATGACTCTGCAATGTTAGTTTATCACAATCACCAATCACCATTGGAGAACTAGCAGATCTTCCTGTGAGTTTAGCTCACAACACAACAATGGGAAAAGCACCAATAATTATTATAATTTCTATTACTACATGCACAAAGTCTCTTGTTAAAACCAAATAGCCTTGTTATTTTAGCTCAGATTTATTCAAGAGGCAACACACCTTGGCTTTCTATTTGTTTTTTGTATGCATTCATTCCAGTTCACGTGCAAACCATAAATAGTTCACCGTACTGTACAGTTACAAATACTTGCAACATTACAGCCCAAATTCTTACCCCAACCACTAGCCTAAACATTTTAGTTCCTAAAACGTCCTCACCTAAATAGTGTAAAAATCTTACTGATCCTGACTTTTTATAGAAACTGTAGGACTATACACCGTATGTGTAAAGATGGCTACAGTTTATCACGTTTTGGCTAAGGTTTATCGCTCTGTCTGGTTGATCCAGGCTTATTCAATTGATGTCCTTGTCCTCCCAGGTGAGCTGTGTGATCTCATCCTGGTGTTCTTTGACCCTATGGGACAGGCGCTCTGTAAGCGCACCCTCAACATTGTGGAGAAACTCAACGAGAAACACAGTGAACGCCTGCGCTTCTACCTCAGCAAGGCCGACGAGGCTGGGGGAGAGTCGGACAGACAGGTACAGATACATCCACCATGTACATATCTACAGGCAAGGCTGATGTTTGATAAAATGTGACGGTTTATTTTACAAACAGCACTAGGTCTAAATCCTTACTCGCTTACAGGTCAAATCCTTTGGGTCATTTGATAACATAATCAAGCTTTTTCTCTTTTTTCTTTTCTCTCAGAGGGTCATGATGCAGATTGTCCAGGAGCTATGCAAGCGGCCAGGACTCAACAAGTGTGGCTTTGACATGCCCACCATCTACGTGCCCAACCCCAACAAGGTAGCTTCCGCACTTTTCAGAATGACCACAGCCGAAAAATCTAGGCCATCTTGGACGGTCGTCGCTTAATAAATCAAATGTAATGTGCACATGTTACTTTTCAACTGAGGTTTTGCACGTCCCGTTCCCACCCAGCCCAGTCGCTGCGTGAACCAGATTGAGGAGGTGTGCCGCACCATCGAAAAGACCATCAACCAGACGGTTCAGAACACCCTCAACTCGCTGGAGAAAGACTGTGAGCTCATCACTGAGGCTATTGCAGACACACTCAGCCAAGATAGGTAAAACAAACACCACATGCGCACGCATGCATATTCTGTCCAGTTATTTATTTTTACATGTTACACTCTTTTAGTGTAAAGAGGAAATCTTAATTTATATCTTAAATTAAGATGCATAGTCAAGTCTTTTTCTTTCACTCTCAATTTGTCTCTGACCTCCGTCTCCCTCTTCCAGGCAGACCAGTGTTGGTAACCGGCGAGCCCGCTGTAAGGGCTGTTTGCTGGCTCTGCTGGGCTTCAGTGTTCCCTTGATGCTGATGGCAGCTCTGGTGCTGGGCAGCCTCTCTAGAGAGCTACTGGAGATGGCCTTGGGGAAGGATGGCACCGAGGCCCTCTCTATCTACCTGGTCAGTATTACTTTACTAGTTAGAATCAGAAGTCCTTTGAAGTGCAGTAACCCTTGGCAAATCTGGAGAAGTTAGGATGTTTTGCTTAAAAAAATAGAATTATATTTTTGTGCTTAAGCATTATGGTCAGTTAAAATTTAGGATTAGGGTTTATGGTTAGGTTCAAGAAATTGTAATGTTTACTGAAAATGTTTATCCCTAAAAAGTTCTTAGAGTAAAACAAGAAAGTGAGAGTAAGAGAAAGGCTGCGTGAATGGGCTTGGGGTGAGGACATGAGTTTGTGATACCCTGCCCTCCTTTCCCCACAGACTCCGCTGGTAAAAATGTTTGATTCCATGTCTGTGGAGTACCAGCTCTACAGCTGTGGCGGACTCGTCCTCCTCTCTTTCATCCTCCTTCTTCTCGCCCGCTTCTCCTTCAGGTAAGAGCTGAGCAAATTTGCCACATGTGGTGTATTGTTCAACTTCAAGAGCCAGCATTTATTTTTTCGATTGTGGCTAACGGATCTCTGTCTTGTTTTGTTTCTCTACCCCTCGGTGTCTGTGTGTCTGTTTTTTTTTTCTTTCACTATCTTCAGGACTCACCCTACTCTCTCCGGACGACAGAAGAAGCAGCTACAGGAAAAGCTGGATTATGTTCAGGATGTGGTGAAGACCAAGAAGGTGTGTGTGTTCGTGTTTGTGTGTGTTCGTGTTTGTGTGTGTGTGTGTGTTCGTGTTCGTTCTTACAACTACAATTCACCAACATTTCCTGACAAGATATGAAAACATGAAACATGGTGAAAAGTTGAGACTTCAAAATACTTTTGTAGGCTTAGGAGTTAGGGATTAGTGTTAAATTTAGGCATAGGCATAAAGGTTAGGTTTTAGTGTTTCGAGGCGTTGGAATGGATTCTTGATTGAAACACAAAGTGTTAGTCATGATAACCTGGTGTGTGAGTGGGTATTGGAGCCTTTGTGTGCGCGTGACTGCTAACTGCTCGTATCTCTGCCTCCATGTAGAAGAAGCTCTACGAGGAGTATCTTCGCCAGAGTGTGGGGGATCAGGATATGGCCTGATGGGTTGAAGCAGTGGGTTGATGGAAATATTGGAGAAAACCACTGAAGTCCCAATGAACGTCCCCACTTTAGAAGACCCAATATTCCTGGCCATATTCTATGCTGCATTCATGACAAGTCAGAAAGTTCAGAATCTTAAAAAGAACACCAGGTTATTTGCATAGAACTTCCCTATGGTTAATAGTCATGTTTTCAAAGTTGGGAACTCATGCCTCATCTTTTAACAAATTACCAACCCAGAAATTCTCTGAGTTGTCTTGGATGTGCCATTTGTCTTTCTCTGGGCCATGCAGGGTGATGTGGGAAATGTAGTCCTTGTGTGAGTGTTGTCAGTCCATTGTCTCTTCATAGATGTAACTGTAAAACAGAGCACCTCAATTTCAGATTTTGTAACCTGTTAGTTGCACTGACTGAAATATATTTTTTTCACTACTATGTTTCCTGAATTATGCTTTTCATGTTCTAATGATGCAGTGCAAACTAACATTACCTCACATCATGCAACCTATACTTTTGAATTACATTAGATTGGGTTTACACGCTTAAATTGCCATTCATACATTTTTTACAATCTGGATGTTTTGGTATCTACAACTGCATGTTTATACACAGGCTTCCACATTTCAGGCTCGGTAAACGCCTGTGGTGCAACACAGTAACAGCATTATTTAGTGCTTCTACACATGGGTTTTATTTTTTAATTGAAATTTCAGAATGTCCATGTTATACTGTAACTTTATTAAGATTGGAATTATTTAATCAAAGTCTTACTTACCCATCAGTGTTGTTATTGGCTGTGATATTCCCCTACTGATTTCTAACTCCCGGCCTGGCATTGTCAAAATGCCAACACTGTTTTGACTTTGTTAATATGAGATCCAAATGGACAGTAAATTGTGTATGAAAATAATTTAAACCATCTAATTTGTGAAATATTTCCAATAACAAAAAACATGCTTTTTAAAATTGGCACAAGTTTCCATTATTAGGAAGTCAGGGAGGGAGAGATTTGTTTCAAATGAAGCATAAGGTTCTTGTAATATACCTAGTTTCCACTTGTTTTTTATGTACCAGCGGTTTCCCCCAGAGTTACTTACAGTGCATTTCTCTTAATATACAGCTCCGGAAAAAATTAAGAGTCCACTGCACCTTTTTCTTTCCTTTCCAAAAAAGTTGAAAAGGAAAGTTTTGAGTGAGGAACAGAAGAGTTCAATTTGCAGTGGTCCCTTCATTTTAACCCTTCTGTTCCTCACTCAAAACCTTTTCAGCTTTTTTGTAAAGGAAAGAAAAAGGTGCAGTGGTCTCTTAATTTTTTGACTACATCTAAGTCATTGAAGTAGCTATTCAGCATTAATTGGTAGGAGGAAATAAAATAGAAATGAAGTAAAATCCCATGCTTAGAACCTTGATGGTTTACAGGACTAGTGTTTTTATACTGGATGTTTGCCACTCACTCTGAAGAATTTGTTCTGCCATAGTCAGCTGTTGGGTATTCTGAACAAGGAACTCTCAGCGGTCAATGACTCTTGTAAACTCCACATTGAACTCCACATTGAATTTGTTTTTCAATTGACAGTGCTGCTGATCTGCTGATACTTTGGTTCTGTAACTGTATCTGTTGAAAGCAACAATAGTGTGGCTCTGCAATTTTTCCGACCCTGAGATCAGAATTTTTATAGTTGTGAGAATTTTTTTTTTACTGTAAGCTATTAATCGGTTTACTATGCTGATATATATTGACAAGAAGTTAACATTCATGATTTGACACTGAGGATTCCTTTATTACCAGCAATATATATCAGTGTGATATTTTTTTTCCTTTTTCTTTCTAAATTATTAAACGCACAGATGTTCAGTACAATTAAATTGTTTCGGAAGATATCTACTTTGTTTCTGTCAGCCATGTAAAACCTTTAGACAATTTGCATATGGGGGTGTGTCTTTAAGACTGCTTTCTGTTTCACCTAATGCATGGTGTTTTGTGATTCTGTGGAAGTTCATCTTACTTTTTTTAGCAAATTCTTTATTTAAAGGTTTACGTTTTTTGTAATTTAGCATATGCGCATTCAGAGTGACTTAGTATTGAGTGCTGACTTAAAAATACATTGTGTTCAGAACATTTTTCTGAGCAATGTACAGTAAGGATTTTGATCTTTAATATATTTTGTTAATCGAGAACCGATGTGTGATTTAATTTTTTTGAATAGCGTATATAATTTTTTAGCAGTATATATGTTACTGATCTTTTGCCAATTAACGTAATTAGTTGTGAGACATTCCTCCAGGTTCTTTTGTTGTATTACACATCTTTTCCAGTCTTTTGTTTCCCCTGTCCCAGCTTTTTTTTTAAACCTGTTGCTCGCATCAAATTCAAAGTGGGCATACATTTTTCAAAGAACAATAACATTTTTCAGTTTCAACATTTGATATGTTGTCTTTGTACTAATTTTATTATATTTTATGGTTTAAATGATTTGCACATCTTTGCATTCTGTTTTTATTTCCATTTTACACCGCGTCCCAACCTTTTTGGAAATGGGGTTGTATGAACCCCACAGCATGATGCTGCCACCATACTTCATTGTAGGGATGGTGTATCTGAGGCATGAGCAGTTTGGTTTGCAGCTCACAACACTATTGGCAAAAAGCTCTATTCAGGCCCCATCCAACTAAAAACATGTTCCCATATCACAGCTGGGTCACTCATGCTTTCAGATAATTTCAGGTAATTTTTGAGTAACTGATTTTTTTCTTGCTACCTTCCAATAGGCAAGTTTTATTCAGAGCTCATGATATGATTGATCAGTGCACCATTTCTCTACTTTCAGCCACTGAACTCTGTTGCTCCTTCAAAGTGTTTATTGGCCTCTCTGTGGGTTCAAACAAGTCTCCTTGAATTTGTTTTGAAGGGCAGCATGTTCTTGGCAGTATCTGGATGGTGAGATGCAGTTTCCAGTTCCTGGTTATTGATTCAACTGTGCTAACAGAGATATCCAAACGCTTGAATATTATTTTGTAACTTTTTCCTAATCTATGCATTTGTATAACTTAATCTCTAACCAATGTAGAATGCTCTTTGGTCTTAAATTTCCTTCAGTTACCCAATGACCCTTAGAAAAGGGTAATTAACATACGTTATATTCTATCTTCTCCGATCTAGTCCAGTGTTTACCATTACTGAAGGGAGGACCTATGGGCTTACTAAATGTCTAGCTATGCACCTCTTTAGGGCCCCAGGTTCAGGAAACACTAATGGGGTTTGATTTGGCATTAGTAGATTTGGTATAACAACACATTTTAATTTCCACATTGGGCGTATGGGGGCAGTGTTTTGCTCCAGAACAGGTGTGTACCGCTTTTCTTTTTTTTCTTTCTATAACTTAATTTCTAACCAATGTAGAAAGCTCTTTGGTCTTAAATTTCCTTCAGATACCAAATGACCTTTCAACACCCTTTTTTCTAGAAAAAGGTAATTTCCTTGTTGGGAAGTATGTTAATCTGTGTAAACTGGTAGCTTCCTCTACACAGGGTTTTAATAAATTTCAAGCAACATATTTCTGTTTATTTTTCTTACAAATATTTCCAAAGATAAAACAAATTTCACCATACATTAATAGATTTTTAGTGTCAGTGTTTAAAATTTATCAGGGATTAAATACTTTTGCAAGGCACTGTATATTCTAGATATTCCATGAGGACATGCATGTTAGTGGTGGCAGGCATAATTAAGTTTATTATTGTTTGAATATTTGTATTGGACACACCAAACAGCACATGGAATTTCCATCAAAAATAAACTTGGTGTTTTTTTTTTCCCTTTCTGACTGCGCAAGTAAAAGAAAATCCTGCCAGAATCTACAGAACAAGCGTTCAGCCATTAGAGGGCAGTCTAACTATTGTTTAAGCATATTCTTCTTCGATCTACTCCGGTGTTTACCATTACTGAAGACGGGGTTACTAAACGTGTAGCTATGCACCTCTTTAGGGCCCCAGGTTCGGAAAACACTAATGGGGTTTGATTTGGCATTAGTAGGTTTGGTATAACAACACATTTTAATTTCCACATTGGGCGTATGGAGGCAGTGTTTTGCTCCAGAACAGGTGTGTACCGCTTTTCTTTTTTTCTTTCTTCCTTTTTTCTCTCTGTCATCTTTCTAAATATATATTTCTTTCTCTGTTTCTATTTGCCCTCTTTCTATTTTTCCTCTTAATTTCTTTCTCTGCTCTATTCATCTCTTTCCTTTTCTAAATTTCTTTCTCTCTCTGCCCTCTTTCTTTCTCCCTCTCCGCCAATATTGCAGAGGAACCTCACACATAACAAACCGTTCCTGGAGGAATGATGTTACCCGTCCCTAGTTTAGCCCACCAAACCACCACCTCCCTGTCTTTGCAGCAATTAAATGATGGGGCTCTGCATCAAACACACAGAAACACGTGGCGGCTAGTATGTATAGCTCCAATTGCAAAGTGTTGGAAACAAATCTCTATATATGCACAATGAAAGATTGCCCCAAGGCTGTATCGGGTACCGCATATCAAATTGTTTGTAAATCTAAATCTGTCTCTTAATAGGAGTGCTAAAAGAACAGGGGTGCCACCGGCCGAGTATCCAGTGTCAGATTATAATGAGAGAGGAAGTCAGGTATGATTCTAACTCAAGGAGGCTTTGATGTTTTCCTCAAAGTCTAACCAATTAACCAAACTGGCTAGACTTTGAGAAAAACATGTAAGCCTCGTTGATCACATTTTGACTTAGGTAGTGACTGACTTGAAAATATGTAATACCAATGTGTAGTGGCATCAGAAAGCCATGTTTACAGCAACTGACCACTCAAAGTTTACTAGTTCAAAACCCAGAGCCAGCGAGGTAAAAAAAATTCTGTCAGTTATCCTTAATTTCTTCTGTAATGAGAGTTCATGGATAAGAGCATTTGCTGACAAATTGTTTGCATAATTACCTTTATTCACTATCTTTACATGTTTTATTGTCCTTACTATTCTTTTGTATTTATTTACTGTGTTTACCCTTTGATTCTGTTGTTATCGCACTGTCCAGAGGAAACTGGCAAGTGGGCATTAAGTTGAATGGTCCATACCATGTATATCCTGTTAATATGACTATAAAATTGAAACTTGAGAAGCATGACCTTTCAGTAATGGTTTGTTTGTATGGATTTTTAGGGTGGTGGAGGTTTTAAAGTTCTTCTAATCTTCCCCTCTGCTTGTCCCTTTTATAACACCTCTACCACATCTTAAATCATTTTTTCTTCCTCTTCCATCTTCTTTACACATATCTAGGGGGGCAGGTGGCCTAGGAGTTAGTTCGTCTGGCCAGTAACTGAAAGGTTACTAAATCAAATCCCTGAACCGACAAGGTGAAAAAACAACACACGTCTCTGAAGACAGGGACCTCTCAGATTCAAAGGGGTTAAATGCAGAGGACAAATGTTGGTAGGTCTTTGTGTGCAAACTAAATATCCAGAATCTCTTTAACTTATAGGGCTTTATTGGGATAGGAAACATTTGTTTACATTGCAAGTGTAAAATAAGATGAAACAGAAAAATTATCT
>JACXGI010002603.1:41994-71516 GCA_016801175.1 Esox masquinongy
AGCTCCCACTCTCTCCTCTCTCTCAAAAAACCCTCTGTCTTTCTACCTCTCTGATTAGGAGGCATAATGGAGAGGGGCTTGCCAGATCCAGGGGCGTTAAACCAGGCATGTGCATGCGATGTAAATGTAACCTCAGAGACGGAACAACAATAAAATAAAATCCACCCTGCCTCAGGTTTCAAAATGCACAAGAACATATCTCCTCTCGTCACCCCCACACCCAACTACACCACAGTCCCTCTGCTGTGACCCTCTACACATACCAATGCGTCCTTTTATCCTATGGCAGCCTACTGCAGGCCTATTCTGCCTCTCCAAAACATGTAACATCAACATCAGAGTACAACTTTATGTACAACCGTAACTCAATATAGGAGACAAACCAATACTCATTTATTCCCACTAAACTGATGACGTAGCTAATGACCGAAGGATAAGCTCATCTATCCCTCATTTCCTCTCATCGTAGCATTCACTTTTCTCATGAACATTTCAACCAGTACTGGATTGTTACCACAGAGTGATACTTCATGGATTCATTCTGGGTCATAACTGTCTTTCCTACATCTGTAATGAAGAATATTATGCAAAAATATTAGGAGGCTCAATCTCACCTTGCCCACAACCGCACCTATCTATTTAACCACGACTTTCAAGGCCAATGGGGGCTCAAGCTAGACTGGGAAACTTGCTTTCCAGATGATGTGATCACGGTTCTATCATCACAACATTGACTGATGCACGGGTGCTTAGTTGTGTCGCATCTCCTTCCCTACTGTCACTATAGACATAGATCTGATTTGCACTGCCATTTTGTGTCACTCGCTGACGGCAGAACTAACTTACAGGAGGGGTGCATGCATAACGCATTGCGAGCACCAGCGCGCTTACCTGTGACTAGAGCCGTGAGTTCAACTGTTTTCACAGAGAGGATCTGTCACGCCCTCCGCTTCCACCTCCTCCTAGTCCGGGCCAGTCTTTCTCTCTCTCCTGCCTGCCTCTCAGGTCTCCGCACCTGCTATCCATTCCCTCATCAGTCTACATATATATAAACCCTGGTTTCCATCCATCCGGTGCTAGATCGTTGTTATTTCTCTACTACGTAGTAACGTTCACGGCCACCCCTAACCACAGTTTGAGTCTTCATTATAGTTGTTCCTTCCTGCTTACCCTGTCTACCTGTATTCCCAACATTCCTCCTTACCCAGCGTTCACACACCTCCGTTACATTACCCTTTTCGTTTCCCTGTTTGTCTCTGTGTCGTGCGCTTGGGCCCACTCTCGGCTTCCCCTTAACAGGATTTTAAGATCCAGTCATTCCGATGAAGCTCCACAGGGTGTCTGGAACCAGAGCAAGATCTCAGTTACTTTATAAGGTGATGTGCACCCTCCGGATGTGGCATCAAGTTCCCCATGACTGCAATGAACGGGCCTTCTCCCTGAGCTCTTAATCTTGTAGTAGCGAGATATTGTCAGTAATTCCAATAGCAGTCCCAGAGGGAACCGAACCCACAACCCTGGAGCTGCAGACCCATGTGGGCCTCCTGCCAGACAGGAGTGATTCACTAGGAATACGAAGTCTGCAGATACATCTGAGTCAGTGACTCTACACTGGCCTTGTAGAAGAGCTCCCAGAGCTAGGAGCCTAGAAAGGGCTGTAGCATACACTCACAGATTGGGGCACTTCTCTGGATAGCAGATCAGCACCCAAGTTCCAATAACGAGGAAGATATGTCTCTCTCAAAGCATCCAAATAATACGCACTGCTCCACAGTCATGAAGTCATTTATGTTCCGGGGGACTACAACACCCGACTGACAAGCTACCATCTTGAGATCTCACCACTCCCTTTGCTCTATGATGGTTGCATTGGGTTCACAGCCCTCTTCTCACACAGCTGTTTTAACGCTGTGCCTGTTGGTCTGTTAAACAAAGAAACAATGGCTGAAGAGGAAATGTTCGAGTGGCTCCAGTCAATACAACACAACTACAACACCCTTTAGCCCTTCAGGATTTGGAAGCTGACTGGACCAATATAGCAGAAATCTGCATAGGAAGAAAAGCAGCATAGTGTTTTGTCCCTGATCTCCCTGATCTCTCAAGGCAAGCTTCTAAACCAAAGAAGATATTTGCTCCTAATAAAAGGCCCTATCAGTCTCACTCTGATACCTTTATACTCTATTAAGCTGTTAAGGCACAAACTACTTCCATGGTCATAATTTGAGGGAGCGCGATTTGGTGCAGTATGCAGCTTGCAACTGATTGGCCAAAAATTAACATTGTTTAATAGTGAGGAATTGGCTGCGATTAGAAGCTCTTGTTTGTATTTGGGTGCAAGGGAGCTGGCAAACTTCCTGTCTACCTGAGGCATTCAAACTGCCTCCTCCATTCAGGTCTAAGGAATATGCCTTCCCATATAGATTAGCAGAGTGTTAGCAGGTAGCCCCCAGCTTCTCCATGATTTTAGAGTATAGAGGAGTTCACTGTTTGGCAGAAATCGAGACTAGTAACAAACCTGTTTAAAGCTGAACAACATTGGTTGAAATGATGGGTCCAACCAAGACGCTCTGCCGCTCTATGGCATCAGCCCAAAAAATAGTGATATATCACTA
This sequence comes from Esox masquinongy, assembly GCA_016801175.1. Classification (NCBI taxonomy): domain Eukaryota; kingdom Metazoa; phylum Chordata; class Actinopteri; order Esociformes; family Esocidae; genus Esox; species Esox masquinongy. The sequence goes on from JACXGI010002603.1 coordinate 44,607, forward strand.
GGGGATTTCCAGACCACATCAAAGAAATATTTAGTGGATACACTGAAATGAACCCAACCAAATCGGATTCACCGCTCACCGGCTCCATGATATTGGCCCATTTCCTTCCTGCCTTGATTGAAACCACTGACTCAGACTTAGTCATGGAATGTAGAGACCTTCATGTCAGTTTTCAACTGTCAAAGGAACAACTTGCCTCACAAGTGTGGGTTGGCGAGAGAAATTACCCAAACTGACAGTGAGAAGCACAAGGGTAACAGATGCATGACCTAAGATGAAACACACCAGGTGAATCTTGAGACCAATGGTTGGAAAATGGGACGTGATTGGAGATGGTATAGAACTCCAACCAGGCTTGGAAGCCTTTGTCAGCTTGTTCTGACCTGGGGTTTAGTTTGACACTAATTAGTGCAACGTAAGCGCACAGGAGTGGCCACACACTCCCAGATGTGCAAATCCCAGCAGCACACAATAGTTTTTCCAAAAGCCCCAAAAGCCTGGGTCTGGTGATGTCACGGAAGACTCCTTTCAAAGACGAAATGAACGCCCTTGGACCTGCCATGTTGTGTTGATCCAAGTGGCCTTCTTTTTCAGGAGGACTTGATGATATCATTCTCCTTCAACTTACTGGCCTTTAGAGGGCAGTCTGCTAGAGAGCTTCAGTTAAGATACCATTATGTGTACTGGGCTGTACCTAGGCGTACTATTCTATTTACCATAGTGCCCTCTTTTTTAGCAGATCCCTATGGGTTCTGTCAAAATTAATTATTTTGACAGAACCCATTAAAGAGCCATTTCTGACACTGCCCAGTTTATTATTATCAGAAATAATTATAGAGTATAGTAATTTAATTGGCAAACGGTAGCACATCTAAAAAGAATTTGCACTTATAAGGAGTGAACTGTAAATTGGCCATTGATCGTGCTTCCTACAGCCATATCAGTCAACAACAATCTATATCTGTGTCATCTGGGTTCTCTTTTGCTTCCTCTGTTTTTTCTCTCTCTTTTCTCTCAGGCACCTGTTACAACACCCTTAGCTTGTGTTACCGTTATAAATGTTCCGGAACATTATGTCTTTCTTCTCCTCTCTCTCCCCTCCCCTTTTCCATTCTCTCTCACTATCTGTCACTAACTCTCTCACTTCTTCTCCCCTCTCATTCTGTCTTTGTAATGGAGGCGTGTAATGATAACACTTGTTGCCCTGCACCAGTTCAAAGAAGTCTTTTTAGGACAGCCTAAGAAGGCTCCTTAGGACAGCAGATAGCCTAACGGTATGTGTTGGCCCGTTAATGGAAAGGTTGCCAGTTCAAATCCCCAAGGTGAAAAAATACTTGTTAATGTGTTTTTGAGAAATGCACACAACCCTAATGGCTCCAGGGTAGCCATAAATGATGGCAGAACTTGTGCACATTGTCTCTTTCCTGCTGCTGTAGGAGGCTCTGTGCGTGTGACCAATCAGGTTCACGCGAGTCAGAGGTCAAGCTGGGCAGGCCAGAGGTGTGCTCTCTCCTCTGGTATTCATTTAACAAACTCCTGACAGACCGAAGCATACACTGTTAGAAAATGTATCAGCCTACAGCTATTCGGTAACAATCTGACATGCTGTATTACATGGAAACTATAGGCTAGGCAGAAACTGAACTGTATCTGCACACAATCTTTAGGTAGATTGTAGCCTTGTTCATCTGGCCAGGGTAAACAAAGCAGTAACCCCTATCTATAACCCATTTGTATGTGAGAAAATGTGATTTATTTTAAAAATTCGGCTGACAAGTCTACCTACTAATCTGCAATTATTACCTGTAATTAATTAATAAACACAACAGATGTTTGTTTATTCAGCTTACAGAAGCATTTGCGATCACTGTGAATTTTATTGACCAGTCATGTTGCTTTCTCTGTGTCTGTTCATATAATTCTTGCAAAGATATGGTAGAAGTGTCATAAACCACATCTCCTGATCAGAAAAACTCGGACCCTATCTTAAACCTTTTTACAATAAATGAATCTGCATCCCACCTGCAGAACAGAGATACCGTCGTCCCACTGCCCCTTACGCATTTTTAAATCAGAAGATGTAACTTATGAATTGGATATCAGTTTAATAAGTAGTCACATTAGCACCGTGAAGGATGATGACGATGGTGGCAGTAGTGATGGTGATAATTAGTGCGGTGAAGGGCAAGTGGGGGTCGAGCACTGGACCTTCACAGCTTAGGTGAAAACACCGCCAGTCACCAGGCAACAAGGTCCCTGCCTGGGCCTTGTAAGGCTCGGAGCGGCAATGAGGCCAAAGGGGTTGACGGCTCTACCTCCAAACCCTCTGCAGCTAAATATAACACTAAGAGAAAGATGGAGAGAGAGGAAGAAAGAGGAAGAACGAGGGCGAGTTAGAGGAGGATGAGACAAAGTCAGAGAAATAATTTAGAGGGAAATGCGGTTTTGAGGAGTGACTGTTGAGGTTGGGAGAGAAAACAGAGGAAAATGTGGTGTTGTGTCAGGAGGACACTGCAGCACTAGCAGTTTTCAATGGGAAATCCTCAGCTGCAACCCCCAACTGCATCTCCTTTTACCGAAAATACCCAAGGACAACCCTACCTATTATTAGCAAGCGCTGTCAACTGTCATTGGAGAAATGGGACCTTCTGGGCAGCTAACTATTTTACCCTCTGTCCTCTTCACAGCCCAGCAACTTTTCCCACTGTGAATTGTCCGCAGTCAACAGCAGATGTTCTCAATTGTTCTCAATCCATTCATAGCCATTCCCAGAGCATTCCCATTCCTTACCCTCGGTCACTAGTAGTCACCCAGTCTTCACTAACCATGTTGTTTTCTTTCCCACAACTGGGTATGTTCTGAAACAGAATGCACTGATATGTCTTTGTTGTTTTTGAAATATCAACTCTTCATGATTTAATTGTATTGATGGTTAGGAGAAAAATAATGTCTTTATAGTCCATCTACCCAAATGTCTTGCCCATTGGCATCTTGCCAACTATCTCAACACACTTTACAGTATTGCCATTTTGTTTAGCTAATTCCATTCTGGCATTAGTTTATTTGATTTTATAAAGTTTTTTTTCTTAGGGAGTCACATTTATCTTAGCACTCTAAATTAAATTGCCACATATTCAACACACCTGTTTTCCACTCAGCAACCTTAATCAGAGAGTTTCTCCCAGACATGACAAGACTTGATAAATGAGAAATGTTATCATTCACTGGTGTCCAGTTTCAATGGCTGCTTATATTGGCTGGGACCACAGAACTGTAAGGTAATACTCTTAGTATAGCAGAGTTATAGGGCTGGGGGCACGATAAAGCAGTCCTCTCCATCGCCCTCTGTGACAACACTTGCATATGTCATTACTCATCTGAATCAATGCAGCCTGTTATATCACCACACGGAATGCTTCCACCGCTTTGGTTTCAAAGAGTTGTGTGTGTGTGTGTTGTGAAACCGTGTGTGTTAGACGCAGAGGGTGTCTTGGCTCTTTAAGGGCAGATCCGTTGTCTAACTTGCGGGACAACCAGCTCAATGCCCCAGGAATAGGGGATGGGAACCATGCTTGGAGCTTAGCACCATTCTACAAACACCTGTCACACACACAAACACACACACCTAGCACATACTGTACACAAACACACACACACACACACCTGCCTAGCACATACTATACACACACAAACACAGACAACAGTTTTTACTTACTCCTAAATAACCTAAAATGTTAAAAATAATGAGTAAGGCCATAGTTATATGTTCTCTGAAGTTTCATAAACAGCACAATGATACTACACACAACCTTTTTTGTACTTAACTAGAAATAACCCTGAGTGTTTATACATTACATATATCTATAGCAGAGCTATATTTATCTGTTCTCTGACTTTTCACACAGGCCACTTGTTCTGTGGTGCCAAAGATACTACAATTTTCTTGTGTTAACGTGTGACCACATAGTATGTGTTTGATACAGCACATTTGTAGTTAAAGCATCTGACTCCCAACTGAAAGGTTGCTAGCTGAAATCCGATGTTAAACACCTGTCCTTGACAAACCCCCACATCGCTTTCATTTGGATCTTGTGTTCAACTGACAACAAAATTAATGTATTAAAATTAATTGTGGGTTTCCGCATTGTTCTCTACAAGTGCAATTGTCCATCTCTGCATCCCAGCGTCTTTCAGTAAAACTATCATTCCCTTAACATCTATGTGTATTCATGTTTTGTGCATTTATGTTTTTTATGGACGCTTCAAGTTTCCTTCACATGGCACTAAGGTCTTATATCAAAGGTATATACACCATGGTGTCTTATACACAACTTCTGGTCTCATCAGACCAGAAAATATTTTTCTCTGAGAGTCCTTCAGGCGATATGTCATAAGCCTTTTACTCAGAAGTGGCTTCTGTCTAACCACTCTACTATAAAGGCCTGACTGAAGGAGTGATACAAGTGATGGTTGTCCTTCAAGCAGGCTTGCCCACCTCTGCAGAGAAATTCTGAAGCTCTGTTAGTGTGGCCATTGGGTTTTTGGTCACCTTCTTGACCAAGACCCTTCTTGCCCAGTTACTTAGTTTGGCAGGATGGCCAGTTAGCAAGAGTCTTGGTGGGTCCAAACTTCTTCTATTTCACTATGATGAAGTCCACTGAGCTCTTAGCAAATTTAAATGCTATAGCATTTTTTTATAACCTTCCCCAACTGTGTTGACACAAATATTGGAGGTCTACAGAGATTTTCATGGCTTGGTTTTTGCTCTGAGATGCAATGTGAAATGTCAGATTTTACACAGGTATCTTTCTAAATCATGTCTAATTAATTGTATTGCCATAGATGGCCTGCAATAAAGTTTTAGACACATCTGAAGGATGATTAAAAAACACATGCCTCTGAGCTCAACTTAAAGCAAACAGTCTGAACACGTTTAGACACTGAAATATTGAATTTTTTCATTTTCAATAAACTGGTACACTTTGAAAAAATATGGTTTTCACTTTGTCTGGTTGTATGGTTTTTGCCATAAATGTAATGTACGTAAATTTATGGCAAAAACCATACAATTAATTAAAAAGTAAGTCTACGACAACGATAAAATGTTATGAAAGTGAAGGGGTCTGCAACCATTTTAAAGGCACTGTATGCATCACTTTATATGGTCAATACCTACCTATGAACCCTTTCTCTCTTTATATAAGTATATTCTTCCATATACTATTATAACCAGACTAATGTATTGATCTGACCACTTTGCTTTTTTTCTGTAATTGTTTTGTCTGTCACTTTTATACCTTTGGCCATGTATACCTTTTACTCATTGCAAATGAGTATTGCTTCTCAATCGGCTTACCTGGTAAAATAAAGGTTGAAATAAAATTAATAAAATTGCTGAATTTTATCATTTTTTTGTTAGGTAACATCTATTCTCTACTGTGCATCTTAAATTTTTCAATTTGGTCTGCACCTCTATGTATTGTATGTAAGATTCCGTGTTTTGTTTGGTTTGTCGTGGGTTTTTGTGTTTCTGTTCTAGGATGTTATATTTCTGTGCTTGGTTTGATTTTGTTAGTCTTGATTGTTTTCACTACATTACTAAGCTTTTTCGAGTTTGACATTCCTAGTGATATCCAGTGTACCGACCTGTTTGGCCTTTACCTTAGACTTCGGCCTGCCTGCCCTTGCACTGTTGCTTGGATCTCATTATCGGACTACTGCCTGTTTTTTGGATTCTTCTTCTGCCTGGCCTGTTTGTACTACTGCCTGGTTACAATTTGGATTTCCATGTTTGGACATTCTGCTATTGGAATTGAAGTGGCTACCTGCTTACTGCATTCTGGCTGAGTTGCTACATAAACTAAATACAGCTGCGCTTTGCACATGAAACCAGGAGGCCCTACAACGGGTGGTGAAAACCACCCCACACATCACTGGTGCCCAGCTCCCAGCCATCGTGGACCTTCAGTACAAACGGTGTCTGCGCAGGGCATTATCAGGGACCCTTCACATCCATGCCACAAACTGTTTGCCCTCCTACCTTCAGGCAGGAGGTACAGGTCTCTTTGTTACTACACCAGCAGGCTCAGGAACAGCTTCTTCCCATCTGGTAACCCTTCTGAACTCTGCGACCCATCCCATCACTAACCATACCCACCCACCAACCCACTGCTTAGTACTGCCACTCAGGAATCTTGTTGCACTACTCCCTTGTACTACTTGTCTACCTCGAGAACCTCATTGCTGCTATCCCTACATTTCAGTTGGACATGCCACCTTGCACCTTCAGTTTGCCTGCACTGCACATTTAGAATTGCCATTGTACTTGCTTTATTTTTTTCGGATGTTACATGCACATCTACCTCGGAACCTCATTGCTGCTATCCCTGCATTTCAGTTGTACAGACTACCTTACACCTCCAACTTGCACGTTTGCACAGTCAGAATTGCCATTTGTAGTTGCATTTGCCTCATTGCACAACTATTCATTCCCCCTTGCACATACATATACTTAATACTTGTACATTCGTACATTTTCTGACCTCCCCTCCCCTTTGCCTTCATTGCTTATTTAGAATTGCCATTTTGCACTGTATTTGCCTTCATTGCAGATCTATACTTTCCACTTGTAACATACACTTTACTTAATACTTGTATTAATACTATTTGCACTTCTGGTTATATGCTAACTGCATTTCGTTGTACTGTACGTACTGTTGAATGACAATAAAGTTGAATCTAATCTAATGTCATTCTGCTCTCCTTGTATTCCTTACATTATGGTAAAAAAAACAGTCCAGTCGTTTTTACCACACATTTTATGAGCAGAACATTTTGTTAAGAAGATGTTTAACTGATGAGAAAATGTACAGAATGTCAGTCCAATTCCTTGTCTAAAGGCTTCCAGTGTCAGACCCTCTGGGAAGTGGAAATAAAAACCTGATGTTTCATTTTCATAAATTCTGTGGGATATCTTGCTTCCAGTCTGTGATGCTACTGCAACCCTGGCCTTAAAACAAGCTTCGTAACATAACATGTTGCTTCATTGCCAGCACGTTCCATTGCTAGCTAAATAGCATTTGAATTAAACTCCATAGTCTTGTAGATTGTTGTAGATTGTTGGTTATTATTATGAACTGCACCACCTGTTTATAATAATATGTCCACAGTATATATACTGTATATATATTCTTCTGCCTGATTCTTCTACTTATCTCTCTCACTCTACGTATATATATATATATATATATATATATATATATATATATATATATACGTAGAGAGGGAGAGATAAGTATATACAGCTCCGGAAAAAATTAAGAGACCACTGCACCTATTTCTTTCCTTTCCAAAAAAGTTGAAAAGGAAAGTTTTGAGTGAGGAACAGAAGCGTTCAATTTGCAGTGGTCTCTTAATTTTAACCCTTCTGCTCCTCACTCAAAACCTTCCTTTGCGACTTTTTTGGAAAGAAAAAGGTGCAGTGGTCTCTTAATTTTTTCCGAAGCTGTAGATAGATGATACATTTGGAAGTGGGCTCTGTTTTTTATTGGTGAGTGATTGCTTGTTCACAGTCTTGGTGTCAAGAATATTGTGTCTTGAAGTGTACTTTGGATGGACTCTTTAAGCTGAGAAGATGGTATGTGATGAGAGGGTTAGGAGGTGTTGAAAATCTACAGGCATCAATTGCTCCTCTACGTAAACTGTCTTGCACAATGAGATGGGGTCGTCCTTCTCCAAGAAAAACTTTCAGTCTCTGGTTACTAGAATAAACCTCGAAACCCTTGGCGGCCGACTGAAATCCGAGTCCAATGGTTCCTTCTGATGAATATGCATGTCATACACCTAAGGTGCTGCCAGAAGCAATGAACACTCCAGTGAGAAGTTGAGTCGGGCTTCAGCTTCGGCCGTGCTAGAATTAGGTCATTTGCACCATCACGATATCTCCATAGGTGCCAGCTAATGGCTATGGGGAAGTAATAGGGAGTTTTCTGAGGTGAGCTGGTGTTGAACCAGGAAGGAAGCAGCTATAGAACAGCAAGTGTGTACAACATAAGGGGATGATGAGGAGGGGATTAGTAGGGGAAAACCACCCTCATTATATGGGATTGAAGATCATGGTGCCATTTTATTGTTGTTGGTTTTTTTGTAATTTAAAACTACTTTAAACTGAGTTTCATTCCCCTAACTGGATAAAACATTTACCTTCATTTAGCTAACCTTTTAGCTACCTTCATTTAGCTACCTTCATTTGGTCTTATCCAGAATGACTTAAAGCAAAGTACATGCCTTTTACTCATACTTTTTCATCCTGTCGCACATAGTGATATTGCACATAGTGATATTCGCATATAGTGATATTACATATCGTGATATTACACATAGTGATATTACACATAGTGTTATTGCACATAGTGATATTACACATAGTGATATTGCACATAGTGATATTGCAAGCACAGTGCACAACCAACTGAACAACAAAGGACTCACAAAAGACTAAAACAAATTTCATAAAGACAGAAAACGGAGGTGGAGAAAAGTAAGAGAAAGTATATGATGTTCTGAACGATGGAGCATAAAAATATATGCCCCCCCCGCACACATCCACCACCTACACACAACAAACAACAAAGTAGGGCCTACTATTTCACTGTAGATAAAATTGTAGTATCAAATGCACAAATACAGTATCTTGTGTGTGTGTACAGTCATCGTCTAGATACAGTATCTTGACAATGATTTAGACTGAAGCAAAAAAAGAGCATTTCACTCTGAACAACACATAAATGGACTCAAATTACTGCCAAATGTCTTGTGGGTAAATAAAGCAATGTGCACCCCTGTAAATCACAGTCCACACGACAGTTTTAGATTTCATAGTTGTATGTAAAGATCTGTGAATGCGTGATTAAATACTTGCAACAATTAACAACTTGCATCTGTACACATTTTTCTTTAGCAAGTATTCAAAAAATATTTACACATACATGACTTAAGAATTACACACACAACTCCTTATTTATGCTGACAAATCACCAAATACAAGGACAACTCACGATTTACAGGTACAACTCCTTCCACTTGAGATTTCATTCATTTCTGATAGGGGGGACAAAGAAAATTACTATGGGCACAAATTACTGCCAAATGTCTTATGGGTCAATAAAGCGATGAGCACACCTGTAAATCACAATCCACACGACAGTTTTGCATTTCATAGTTGTGTTTAAAGATCTATGAATGCGTGATTAAAACTTGCAAGAATTAACAATTTGTGTTTGTACAAGTTTTGCTTTTGCAATTATTCAAAAAATATTTACACATACACGACTTAAGAATTATACACACAACTCCTTATTTATGCAGACAAATCACCAAATACAAGGTCAACTCACGATTTACAAATACAACTCCTTTCACTTGTTCATTACTGATTGAGGGGTCAAAGAAAATTACTGTCATAAAGATTTGCAAGTGATTTGCAAGATTTGCATAGTTGTATTTCCTGAGTTGTAAATATGTAATAAAGGATCTGTACTTGTAAAATATTTTTAGCAAATCACTGTCTACGGATAAAAATCCTTGTCTACGGATACAAATCGCTGTTTACGGATACAAATCACTAACTACGGATACAAATCGCTGTCAGCGGATACAAATCGCTGTCTACAGATACAAATCACTAACTACGGATACAAATCGCTGTCAACGGATACAAATCGCTGTCTACAGATACAAATCACTAACTATGGATACAAATCGCTGTCAACGGATACAAATCGCTGTCTACAGATACAAATCACTAACTACGGATACAATTCCTTGTCTACAGATACAAATCACTGTCTACAGATACAAATCACCCTCTATGGATACAAAGCTGTTTTCATGGGTTTGCAAATCTACTGTGGCGTAAAATTACTGCCAAATGTCAACCGACTACAAGTGACCAATGGGAATTTAGGGGACGGGTAAACGTTTAGCTGATAGCTATACTTCCAAAGAGTTCCATGTGTAATGAACACCGGGACCAGGGGTTTGAGGTTCCAATTGCGGAACGCAACTGTCAATTTATTAGCAAAAGCACAAAGGATAAGGCACGAGCAAAACGAGAGACAGGCAGGCAGATTCGGTAACCAGGTGATCAGTCCGCGGAGATGACTGTACATAAAGGAACAGACAGGCAGGATAATCCACGGGACAGGCAGGCGGGTACGGTAACCAGGTAATAAGTCCACAAGGGTGACAGTACAGGCAGGGGCAAGCAGGTAGGAGAATCCACTGGGCAAGCAGGCAGGTCACAAGGCAGGATACTATACTTCAAGACAAACGGGGAACAGGGCAAGAAAAGGAGAGGACAACGGGCTGGGAATGAGAACAAGGAAGAGCGCTATGCAAAGGCTTGGCAGGTCCACTACGAACAATACCTCACAACTGAGTGGAGGTGGAAAACAGGCTGATAGAGAGGGTAACGAGGAACAGGTGTTCAGTATTCTGGTGACTGGGTTGCGGGCTGCGTTCAGGTACATTGGGAAGTGAGTGTGTAGCGGTGGCCGGTAAGGAACACGAGAGGGAGGGGCTAAGGCAGGAACGCTGCGAGGACCTCACACCATGCAGCTAGCGTGGAAGATATCCTGGGTTGCGCATCCGCTTGATTCAGGTAAGAGCTTTAGGTAAAGTTGCTTAGTGAAGTGAACATCATCACTGTTATATTATATGCATGTTAGCTATCTAGATGTTTGTTGTATGTAAACCAAATTAACATGACGAGACTTTGTGTGGACACGATTGACGGCAACATGTTAGATACAGTAGCTAGCTACAGTCCTAAAGTAGCTACTTGTGTGTGTTCGGTTAGCAATTGTTTTTGATAAATAACAGTACAGTAACCTCATGTTTGCTAAGTTAGTCTCATACCTAACCGTTAGTAATAATAAATGCTACCAGTAACCTTTATCTTGTTAGCTAATCAAAGTAAACGTAGCAACCCTAGCTACCAATAAATAACGTATTTATTAAATTCAGTCCGTACAGTAGTTGCTTCAGATACTGATATAGCCTAAATTACCTAATTTGCCATGATTCTTGGTTAGCCAATTGCTTGAATACTGACTAGTTTACAGATTACTCTGTTTTCTATGTACACCTCTAGGAGATTGATGGACCAGGATAAGAAGCGTGAAGAACCGGTGCCCACTAACTATTATTCACCCTGTAGGTGGTCTACAGGCACCGTTGGAGGTGCAACAGGCAATATTGTCCAGCAGAGCAGGCAGCCTAACCACCAACCCTTTTATATAAGGTATAGAGGCCGTGTAAGCTTAGTTTACACAAAATATAAGTACTGCTTTTATTATAAAGTTTGTCTTGTGGGAGAGATCAGGATGTCAGTCCAGACTCCAATGTCTCTTACTGCAGGTGTACTTGTAAGACAGAAGTAAAAAGGTGCATTATCTTTGATTCTCATATACCTATAACTGTAGAATATTTGATTAGGTGAATAATTAGTGAGAATGACAAGCATGGCAAACTGAAGAATTTATGTCTATATGTCTATGGAAGTTCTGTGCATCCCTGGGATGAGAGACTACATGTTGCTCTAAGTGTTTGGCACAGGGTGCTGTGATTTGGATCAAATGTTAAATGGGTGTCCAGACTGTGTGTGGTCACCATAGGTTCCATGGCACTGATTGTAAGAGAAGGGGTGTTTACCTGTGTGATGGCAAAATGTAATCTCATCATGGCTACCTAACCATCCCCAGCTTCCAACTGGCTCATCTTCTCTCCTTCTTCTGTAACTATTCACAAGGTTGATGCTGAAAATCTCAGACAACTTACCTGGTACTTACCTGGTAAGGTAAGTTGTTAACATCTTAATTAATCTGTCTTAATTGCTCTATTTCTCTTTACTGTTTCTGTCTGGCCCATCTGTCACCATGACTGTTTCATCTCTTGTTTTTTCAGAGCTCTGACGTTGCAGACTACCAAAGGACAGACAAGGCCCATTGCAACGATCCTGGGACTGAAAGATGTTAACAAAACAAGATCCCTTCCTCACATCACCCTGTAATTGGGGGAAACTGGAGAGTAGGCTGGCGTTTAGAGTTGTTTGCTAGTTAAAACTCTCCAGGTAACATGGTGAAACATGTCTCTGCCTTCAAGCAATGTACCTAATCCTAAATACTACTGTAAATTGCTCTTAATAATAGTGTCTCATAAATTACTCAAATGTAAACGTTTTTACAGATTAATGGTGGGTGGGACGATCAGTGCCAAATAAAAAGGGCCTTGCTGCTTAAGGAGTTTGGGTATAACCAGACAAACAAATGATAATCAGACAAACTGTACAGTATCAATTTCAGTTTTGTTGTCACTCACCTGTCTCAGTGTTTGACATTCTTCATCTCAACCTATTTCCAGGCTAACTGCCTGGAGCCCTATACTCTGTCCCTAATTCTGGCCATCAGTATTCTGGATCACAATGTTCCACCGTGGGCCCTGACAGCTCAGAACACTACCGGGCTAAACATCCTCAAAGTATGCCACTTATTCTTCTACTAATACCAAACATGCATCTGTGTATTCAAATATTTCACAACATTACTTGGATACTGCATACCACATAAGGTAGTCCTTGGACTGTGTCTTAGGATTACCTGGCCTGATGTCTCCTAGTTGTCCCTGCCCAAAGTCCACCTGGTTGTGTTGCAGATCTAGACAGTGATGATGGGCCACTTGGTCACCCCTGTCTTTGTCCACCTGGTTGTGCAGCTGATCTGGATTCTGCCTTAAGACCCTTACTGACCCGCCAGTAATCAGGAACATACAAAAAAATTGCCCCAAAAAGGTCATGTATTCTGTAAATTTCACCCAGCACAGCCAGAAGTGGCCCCCTCAGTCTGGCTCCTCTCTAGGTTTCTTCCTAAGTTCCGTTCCTACAATTGTTTTTTTCATAGTCACTGTGCACCAATTATTTTTGAGTATATGCACTTTGACAACTGCCATTGCGAAAAGAGTTCCATAAAATTAATGTGATGAACAGAAAATACTAGTGGGTGAGTGGAACAACTTAAATTATGTTAAATAAACAGTTAACTAAAGAATATGGGCTTAAAGTGCAGTCTCTCAGCTTTAATTTGAGGGTATTCACATCCAAGGAGGAAGGGTTTAGGAATTACATCTCTTTAATATGTAGCTGCCTTTTTTTCAAGGGACCAAAAGTAATTGGAAAATTAACTCAAAAGCTGTTTCATGGACAGGTGTGGGCTATTCCTTCGTTATTTCTTCATCGATTAAGCAGGTAAAAGTTCTGGAGATGATTTCAGGTGTGGCATTCGCATTTGGAAACTGTTGCTGTGAACCCACAACAAAAATCCATCAGAGAGATAGCAGAAACATTAGGAGTGGCCAAATCAACAGTTTGGTACATTCTGAGAAAAAAGAACGCACTGGTGAGCTCTGCAACACAAAAAGGCCTGCACATCCACGGAAGACAACAGTGGTGGATGATCGTAGGATCCTTTCCATGGTAAAGAAAAACCCCTTCACAACATCCAGCCAAGTGAAGAACACTCTCCAGGAGATAGGCATATCATTATCCAAGTCTACCATGAAGAGAAGACTTCACGAGAGCAAATACAGAGGGTTCACCATAAGGTGCAAAACATTCATAAGCCATAAGCATTCATAAGAATAGAAAGGCCAGATTAGACTTTGCCAAAAAACATCTAAAAAACAACAGCCCAGTTCTAGAACAGCATTCTTTGGACAGATGAAACTAAGATCAACCTTACCAGAATGATGGGAAGAAAAAAGTATGGAGAAGGCTTGGAACGGCTCATGATCCGAAGTATACCTCATCATCTGTAAAACCCGGTGGAGGCAATGTGATGCCATGGGCATGCATGGCTTCCAATGGCACTGGGTCATTAGTGTTTATTGATGATGTGACAGAAGACAGAAGCAGCCAGATGAATTCTGAATTGTATAGGGATAAATTGTCTGCTCAGATTCAGCCAAATTCAGCGTAGTTGATTGGACAGCGCTTCACGTTACAGATGGACAATGAACCAAAACATATTGCGAAAGCAACCCAGGAGATTTTTAAGGCAAAGAAGTGGAATATTCTGCAATGGCTGAATCAATCACCTGATCTCAACCTGATTGAGCATGCATTTAACTTGCTGAAGACAAAACTTAAGACAGAAAGGCCCACAAACAATGAACAACTGAAGACAGCTGCATTAAAGGCCTGGCAGAGCATCACAAAGGAGGAAACCCAGTGTTTGGTGATGTCCATGTGTCCATACTTCAAGCAGTCATTTCCTGCAAGCGATTCTCAACAAAGTTTTAAAAATGAACATTTAATTTCTGATTGTGTTAATTTGTCCAATTACATTTGGGCCCCTGAAATAAGGGGACTGTGTATGAAAATGGTAGCAATTCCTAAGCATTTCATACAATATTTTTGTTCAACCCCTTGAATTAAAGCTGAAAGTCTGCCCTTCAATTTCATCTCAGTTGTTTCATTTCAAATCCACTGTAGTGGCGTACCGAGACAAAATTATGAAAATTGTGTCAGTGTCCAAATATTTCCGGACCTAGCTGTATATGACAATCACATGAATGCCTGGACCTGTATACCACACACTCATTTTGTTGTCGGACTGCTTTTCAAAGTACGCATCCGTGCATGCTTTTGGGGTCAGGGTAGACAGACAACTTAGCTGGCTACAACATTCAGTAGCTACGTTATAGTAAGCTTAAACTAAAACTGTTTATGGTTATACAGTATTGCGGTGGATTTTCGAAGTACGCATCTGTGCAAGCTTTTGGGGGTAATATAGGATAGATCAAAACCCCTTGGGCTGTAATAGAGTAGAGTTTCCACGATTCTCTCATCTTTTCACTTGACGAAAAAGTCAGTTATCGTCACCTATATTGATAGTTATTGTATCAATGTCATTCACGAATGTAAGAAAAACTAATGTTTTTGTGCCATGAAATGAAATGGCTTTGGCAGGGAAAAGTTCCTCTTCAGTCTTGCTAGCAATTGCTCAATTCTTATGACTATTCCAAGTAGTAAGTAGATACTAGTAAGCATATTACTGGCTAATAAGCTGTTAAAACGGCCAGTGGCAAAAGCCAAACAGTTCATATATGCTATTTGTGGTATAGGTAAACTTAATAAGAAACGTTAATCAGTTTAACACAATGCTTAATGGTGTCTAGCAAAAGGGGCAATTGTATATCCCTGTGATGTAGTGGTTAAAGACCCAGCCTCTCATGTGGGAGACATGGGTTCGAATCCTGTGAGGGTAACATCATTTTTGTCACCTTTAATTGCGGGCCGGCTGAACTAGGCTTGCCTGGTTCCTTTTCTGATTCCTTAGAATCTAACATCAGCAACATTGTCAGGCTGTGGCAGAACAATTAATACCCCAGTTTGAATCCTGCCTTGGTCTGAAATAAAATCTATTAAACACTAGTAGGCTACTTACTGTGAAATGTGTTACTTACATTAGTGATGAAATTAAGATCTTGATGTTGTTTACTCTATGTCACCTGAGTAGTATATAATTATAAACTGGGTGGTTCAAACACTAAATGCAGATTAGCTATAAGAGCTGGTATATGTTAATAACAGGTTTATAATAATAGTAACACAGGACATTTCAGGTGTATGACTGATATACAATGTAGTAAAATGTATTCAGGACAATTCTTCTACCTGCATCTATGTTGTTGGTGACATGAATGCTGATGTAACTGATGCCAATTCTTTATTTGGTAATCATCTCATGCAGTTTTGTTGAGACAGTGGATTGATTTTATCTAGTAAGGTACTGTTGCCGAATGATAGCTATACTTATATTAGCGAGGCCTGGCACTCTACTTCCTGGCTGGACCACTGCCTTTGTACCGTGGATGCCCATGACTCCATCGATGTGATGAAGATTGATTATGATCCGGCTGCTACGGACCATATACCCTTTCTCATGGTGTTGGACACAGGCAATTTACCAGTGTTGTTGCCTGTGGATAATGGCATTGATGTAGGGAAAATAAATTGGTCAAAATTGTCTAAGGAAGATCTTAATGCATATTACAGTAATTCTGATGCTTTGTTAGGTAACATTAAGGTCCCAAGGGATGCCTTATTGTGTCGGGATATGACCTGTAAGAATGTACAACATTGTAAGGAGTTACGTTTTCTGTATGAGGCTATTGTGGAGTCTCTCAGTATCTTGAGCAGGCCTCTGCTTAAACATAGGACAAAGGTGTGCAATGCTAAGCCAGGTTGGAAAGATCATGTAGAAGAGCTCCATGCAGAGGCCCGAAATGCTTTTAAAAAATGGGCTGAGTCAGGCAAAAGCAGGCATGGTCCCTTGTTTGAAAATAAGAAGTGCACTAATGCTAGGTTTAAATGTGCAATTCGCTATATTAAAAGAAATGAAAACACTATGAGGTCAGATTCACTGGCATGGAAGCTGGAAAAAAATAATGTTAATGACTTCTGGAAAGAAATAAAAACTATGAATAACTGCAAAACAACTCTCCCATCTAATATAGATGGTGTGAGTGGTCCTGATGAAATTGCACAGTTATGGCAGAAACAATATTATGAACTGCTAAACTGTGTAAAAAGTAATCTGTTTATAGTGGATAATGTAGAGTTTAACGATGATGTTGTTGTCATTTCTGCTGAAATCCATGAAGCAATATTGAAGTTAAGAGATAATACGACCTGTGGTCTGGATAGTATTACAGCTGAACATCTTAAATTTGCTAGTAAGAAGCTGTGCCCTCTGGTAGCTATGTGCTACACAGGTTTTTTTGTACATGGAGTGTTACCTGATGCTATGTTATCTGTTGTGCTAGTACCAGTTATTAAAGATAAAGTGGGGAAGCTGAACAACTCAGATAATTACAGGCCAATAGCTCTGGTCAGTGTTATGTCCAAAGTGCTGGAGACAGTTCTATTGTGTAGACTTGAGAGGTACGTCCTGTCTACCGATAACCAATTTGGTTTTAAAAGAAAGCATGGCACTGATTTATGTATTTTTGCATTAAAGGAAATTTTAGATAAATATAATAGGCAAAATTCCACAATGTTCATGAGCTTCATTGATGCTTCTAAAGCATTTGATCCGATAAATTGTTAAAATTGTCTAAAAGTGGGGTCCCTGGTTTTTTAATAAGAATCTTGGTGTATTGGTACTCACATCAGACAATGAGAGTGAGATGGGGGAATGTAACATCTGTTCCCTTCCTAGTGACCAATGGTGTCTGCCAGGGCGGAATTCTGTCTCCTTTTCTTTTTAATATGTACATGAATGATTTGTCGTTGATTTTAAATGCATGTGGTACAGGCTGTAGGGTTGGTGACTCACTAATTAATCACCTTATGTATGCAGACGATTTGGTCATCTTTAGCCCATATAGTGCTGGTCTCCAACAGATTCTGAGATTATGCACACAGTATGGTGCTGATTTTGACATAAAATACAATGCCAAAAAGAGTAAGATCATGATTATCAGGAGTAGAGAAGACAGACAGTCAACCTTCCCTGACTTCTGTCTGTCAGGCACTGCACTAAGGGTGTGCAGTGAGATTACATATTTGGGCCATATTATTGCAAATGACCTGTCTGATGATAAGGATATCTATAGGCAGCGTCGGAACCTTTATGCTCAAGCGAATATGCTGTGTCGTAAGTTTAGCATGTGCTCTGTATCTGTGAAGATCTCACTATTCAAAGCGTATTGTACACCCTTGTATACTGCCTACCTGTGGTGTCGTTATAAGCAAGGCAGCATTAGAAAACTCATAGTGGCTTATAATGACAGCATGAGGCTGCTGCTGAGAGCCCCAAGAAGCTCCAGTGCAAGCCATATGTTTGTCAGTGTCGGGGTACCTACCTGCTCTGCTGTTTTACGTAACTTGATGTATAGATTTATGTGTAGGATATCTGAATCGGAAAATTTGATTACTGTTCTGGCTAACCCTGTACGCAGTTCTGTCAGATTTACTTCCAGTCTGTGGAACCATTGGCGAACATGTCTGTATGTCAGACACTGAACATTGTGGAAGGTTTTGTATTTTTGTATGTTTTTTTTTTTTTGTATTTTGTATTTTATGTTATACTCTGTGTGTTTTTTCTTGTGATATGGATCCCCTGGGTCTGAAATAATAAAATAAAATTTACTATATCCAGGCATTCTGCGTCATACTGTGTCTAAGAACAGACCTTAGTTGTTGCATATTGGGCATATATTAGTTGTCAAATATTGTTCACCCCTTCCTTCCTAATTGCTTACACTGCAAAAAAGTTTGCCAATGGAACAAGACAATTTAACTATTTTTGAGGAGATATTTGCTTGAAATAAGTGAAATAATCTGCCAATGGAACAAGACAAATTACACAATATTCAAGGCATATTTTCTAAAAACAAGCAGTATATTCTAGCTTGTTAAGAAAAATGTACCTTATTTTTAGGATGGTCAGATTTTTTAACCTGAAAACAAGTTAAATATACTTCATAAGACAGATAATTTTTCAGTGTAAATATCTTAC
The DNA here is from genome assembly GCA_016801175.1 of Esox masquinongy. Classification (NCBI taxonomy): domain Eukaryota; kingdom Metazoa; phylum Chordata; class Actinopteri; order Esociformes; family Esocidae; genus Esox; species Esox masquinongy. Next base: position 63,185 of record JACXGI010002603.1, read on the forward strand.
ATTACCATTTATTATTCAGAGACAATTAATGTATGAATATTGAGGAATGTCTGACCAACAAAAAGGTAATTCAAATAATTTTATCAAACTTGGAAACATTAAATGCATGTCAAACACACATACAGACCCATGGTAATGACTGAGTCTGTATGTCTAAGCTGTATCCAACCACAGGACAGCATCCATCCAGACAGTAATAACAGTTCTTGTCTCATTAAGAGGATAATATTAGCTATTATGGAAACTAGTGAAGCTTTGTGCCAAACCAATGGGTTGTTTTTCAGATTGTGTGAGATTGGCTGGAACTATAGACCCTTTTTGTGTTAGTAAACAGTGATGACGTATTTTGTGGGCAGAGCCGAACTGGTGGCAGAAAGTGACAGTAACCTCTTTACAACATATAGAAATAAGGATCATCCGGATGCCTTCTCCAATTATTTTGTAAAGTAAATGTCATATCATAGATATAATATTACCGTATATCCCATTCATTCATTAAATGCTTGCATAAATAGTGAGTGATGTAAGCTAAACTGTCTAAGTATGAGAAATTTGGTTTGTTTGCATGCTTATTCTGCTTACATGCCAGCTAATGTTGCTAACAGTTCTGGTTCTATTAGATCTCAGTGCTGCATTTGACATTGTAGATCATAGAAAACTTCTAGACAGGCTGGAAAATTGGGTAGGACTCTCCGGGACAGTCCTTAATTGGTTTCGGTCTTATTTAGATGGCTGGTGTTACATTGTCACTACTGGCAATCGTGAATCTGATAAGGTGGCTATGACATGCGGAGTTCCCCAGGGATCAGTTCTTGGAACGCTTCTGTTCAATCTCTATATGCTACCTCTGAGCCAAATTCCACAAAACAACATTAACTACCATAGCTATGCAGATGATACTCATATATATGGCTCTTGAACCGTCTGACAACATTAACTCCCATAGCTATGCAGATGATACAAATATATATGGCTCTTGAACCGTCTGACAACAGCTAAATAGATTCACTGTGTCACTGTATAGAGCACATATATAGAGCACCAGGTGCACTGTATAGAGCACCTGGATGAACCAAAATTGATCTACAATTAAAACAAGATACAACAGAGAATATTGTGTTTGGCAACAAAGGTAAGAGAACTAGTATTAGTAAAGAGCTGGATTCTCGGGCCCTAAAAACCAGGGACCAAATGCATAATCTTGGTGTTCTGATAGACTCAGAACTCACGTTCAACAGTCACATCAAGGCGGTCACCAAAACAGCATTCTATCATCTTAATAATATAGCCAGAATCAAGGGCTTTGTGTCCCAAAAAGACCAAGATAAGCTCATCCATGCTTTTATGTCTAGTAGGGTTGACTACTGTAATGGCCTCTTAACTGGACTCGCCAAAAAGACTGTAAAACAGCTGCAGCTCATTCAGAATGCTGCTGCTAGAATCTTAACCAGGACCACGAGAACAGAGCACATCACTCAGGTTCTTAAATCTTTGCACTGGCTTCCAGTCAGTTACAGAATAGATTTTAAAGTGGTGCTTTTAGTTTATAAATCACTGAATGATTTAGGCCCCGAATACATTTCTGATATGTTTGAAGAGTACAAACCGAGCAGGGCTCATAGATACATGAACTCCAGTCAGCTAGTAGAGCCCAGTGTCCAAACTATACATGGCGAAGCCTTGTTTAGCAGCTATGCTGCTCACAACTGGAACTACCAAAAGGTCTTAGACGTCCCCCAAACATATCAATGGTTAAATCCAGGTTAAAACACTTCTCTTTTCACACACCTATGACTGAGCGCTTAAACTTAACACTGTTTAGCCTTACAGCTTTTATAGCTTCCTCATAGCATTTTTCTATTTTCTTATTCAATGTTTATTTATTATTATGATGTAGTTTTATATTTCTCTCTTTCTTTGTAAAGCACATTTAATTGCTACTATGTTTTTATTTTGTTTTTTTTCGATTTCTATTTGCTTATTCTATGTTTTTATTTTGTTGTTGTTCTATTTCTATTTTTCTATGTTTTACCAATTGTTTTTTCTGTAATGCAAGTTCTAGTGCTATCAGAAGAATAACCTCTGTGTAAATTTAACAATCTGCTGATTACGGATAATGCAAGTTCTTGTGCTGCTGTTTAGACATCGATGGACAAAAGGACTGACGAGTTTATCCAAGCACTGGATCGTGAGGATTGAAATACCAGGGTGGTTCAGTAAACAGTTCTGGGAACTGTAATTCATTGAGGATCAATATTAAATGCATGTACAGACATGGCATAAATGTTCCCCTGGAGACAGTTGGGTAAGACATCAATGCAGAGATTATCTCACAAAGGGACTGACGGGTTCATCCTAGCGCTGGAGTGCAAGGATTGAGATACCGGGGTGCAGAGTCCCCTGGAGGGTGGTTAGAGAACTGTAACATAACGTAACTGTAACACATTTTTCTTTTCATTTTAAAGCACATTGAATTGCTTCTATGTATGAATTGTGCTATAGAAATAAACTTGCTTGCTAACGTTGGTCAATGGTGTTTACCATTATGAAATAGCATACTGACAATGCCAGCTTTGTGGTTGCTGCTGTTACTAAATTATTGTTATTATTATAACTACATCATTGATTTTGCCTTTGTGTGATAAATACTGGACAAAACTTTGCCTGATATGAAATGAGCACTGCAGAGACGAGCATTCCTGATGATTTCATCAGTCCAGTCTGTCTGTTTAATGGCTTGCAACCATAAACGTCATTTAGCTTCATAGGGTTGCTTTGACAACGGTATTCTATAAAAATGAAGGCCAGCTTTTTTTGCATTCCCATTCTGTCAGCCAACGGCACAAGAAGACATTTTTTTCCTTTAGTCCGAGGATCTTGCCCGTTTCCCTACATTTGTTCCCGCAGTTTTCTGCCACCACCAAACTTCAGTGACGTAACCATGACATTCACTTCAAATTGGTCTATAGAGGTTCTGGGAGCAGTAAACTGACTCAGGAGGACATGCCCTGAAAGTGGCCTGGTCCTCCATTTGTTCAAGTTATATAGTGTTTCTCTCTGCACCCTCGTGTCAAGGATCAAATGAAAGTCAGCAAGAAATAAAATGCTGTCTTAACAGATGTCAGTGAAGCTACTTCTAGAGACAGGATACTATAGATTTACTGGATTCTGGACTAGAGATTACATGGTGGGTGGATTTTTGCAGTGGTTGTCAAAACTGCTCTGGAATCCCCAGTTATTCCATGTATTTGAAAAACTCTAAAGCTTGCACACATGATCCAATTGAAGGGCAACATTATTAACATTGCCAAAGAAAGAAATCAACAATCACAAATGTGCAGTTAAAAATATCTAGCCCTTGAATTGTTAATCGGTTAGGTCAGGGCTTTGACCAACATTTTCCACAAGCAGTTAACTGTCATACATCTTCCAATCACCTCTCCCTCCACAAATGTTTACATTTTGGTCAGTTAGCAGGTGCTTTGAACCAGAGAGACCAACAGGTGCAATAAAGGCGAGGACAAGGTATAATAAGAACTTTCAGCTGGGGAATTTGAAACGGCAACATTTCTGTTACCAGCCCAACACTAAATTAAAGGCTACTGCTCCGTCCTTCATGACTGGATGATGTGAGCAGACATCTAGTTTCACAGTTAGATGCATCAATAGTTTTCACCACCCCAGAGGTCTGAACTCCTTTTAGACCCAGTGGTAGACTCTGTGGTAGTCTGCAGCGTCCGAACTCTGAATAAACAGACTGATATTGCCACTGATGGGATGGACAGGAACAGTAAAAAGATATAGACTAATTAGTACACATGAATAGAAGATTTTCTCATTAGCCAAGTAGATTGTTGTTTAACCTGATATTTTAACCGGGTAAGTTGACTGAGAACATTCTCATTTAAAATAATGACCTGGGGGAATAGTCACAATGGGAGGAGAGGGGATGAATGAGCCAATTGGAGACTGGGGATGATTAGGTACCAATGTTGTTATGAGGCCCATATTTTATACTTTGCCATGATATGGTTGAAACCCATACTTATTGTCAAGGTTCAGAGGCAGGACATGAGGCAAAGAGCTAACGAACATCTTTTTAATGCCTTTGTCATCAGAAAAACTCAAAACAATGACGAACTTTTGGGTTGGTGAAAGGCAAACAGAATAACTTAAATAGGGTCCCCAATTAGAGACAACAAGACACAGCTGTCTCTAATTGGGGAGAACAGAAAACAGTACCGCAGAGATGCCTAGAGGCACCACTGCAGTCAGGTCCTGACTGTGGCCCCCAGGCGCATAGAGATGCCTAGAGGCTCTCAGCCGGAGCAGGCTCCGCCCCCAAAGCTGGTAGGGGCGTCAGAGTGGCAGGAGGCGCCGCCCCCGAAGCAGGATGGGGCACCGGAGCAAAGGTGAGAGGTGATGATAGGAGGAGCTCATCAGCCCGCCACTCCGGAGGTGGTGGCGGCAGTGGCTCGTCCTCCCACCCCTCCAAGGGTGGCACTGGAGGTTCAGGGTGGGGGACCGGCACTGGGGGTACTGGACAGGGAAACGGTGCTGAGGGCTCTGGGCAGGGAACCGATGTAGGAACCAGCTGGGAGGGACGGGAGGCCTGGTTAGGTGTTGCCCCCTCACCTGCTGACGCGTCTAGAAACCAGGGCCTCAACCGTTCCCTCCACATTTCTCTGCGGTGCTCAAAGGCCTCTTCGCCCTCCTCCTCTGCCGCAGTGGCTCCATGGTTGGGAGGTCTCAGTGCCAGCCACACCCTCCACCACCTGGCTTGCTCCTCCAGAGGCCAGGTGGAGAAGCCCTCCGGTGGCCGTTCATCCTCCGGTGTTGGAGGCCGAAGTGATGGGAGCCCCCACGAGATGGGAGACAGGAACACTGCGTCGTCCTCCTTCAGGTGCTCCTGCTCCCAGGGCTGCAGGGGCTCCTCAACGAGAGGGATGCCAACCCGCCAAGGACACTGCCGCCCTGGATACCGGGTTAGACCACAGAGGTACTCCTCATCAAAGACCAGCTCCTTGCCTCTGAGGAGTTCCTCAATGGTCCATCTCCACTGCGTCCTTGGTAGGTCGGTCATTTTGTCATGGTTCAGAGGTAGGACACAAGGCGCAGAGCTATAGAACATCCTTTTAATGCTTCTGTCATCAGAAAACAAACAAAGGAGAGTTACAAACCATACCAAAAGAGCAGCAACACAGACAGCTAACTCAAAACAATGACCGACAAACTGAAAGGCAAACAGAACAACTTAAATAGGGTCCCCAATTAGAGACAACGAGACGCAGCTGTCTCTAATTGGGGAGAAGAGAAAACAGTGGGGGCCTCATAGAGATGCCTAGAGGCCCCCAGCCAGGACCTGACACTCATACCATCAGTGCCATGGGATCTGTGGTGACCAGTCAGGACCCCCGTTTAACATCCCATCCAAAAGACAGAACAATGTTCAGGACACTTAGAGCAACACCAGGGGGGTATTTCAGAAAGCAGGTTTAGTGAAAACCTAGAGTTAGTTGACTCAGAGTTGATGGAAACTCTGGGTTTATACGGTTTCAAAGAGCCAGCTCAGCGTTTCTCTGAATCAGTTACTACGGCAACATACTCTGTGAAGCTAACCTGCTCGCTAGCAGGTTTTATCCAACCAACCCTGAGTTTGTCCTACTCTTTCACTGAAACCTGCCATCTGAATGAGTCAGACAGGGCGTGTCCTTTTCTCGAAGAGCCAGTGGAAGCACAAATACTCAGCAGAAATCTCAGTCGGGAGAGAGTGATCAGACCCCGTTTGGATGTTTTATCATTCCCTAATGATTATCTGTTTGAGAATTACAGTTTTTCTGCACAATCGATCATTAATCTGAAAAATATTCTCAGCCCTCATATCGTTCCTATGAGACATGGTGGAAATGCTCTCAGTTCGGAACAAATTCTTTGTGTTGCAGTTTTCTCTATGACATCAGTGACGCTGAGAATAAGGCAACCATCTCTTTTGGGCTGTCAGAGATGTGACTCTTGCACTGAAACGTTTTCTGTACACTTTATTAGTGTTCCTAAATCACAGATCCACAAGACTCATCAAAAAAAAATTCCACAGAATTTCAGGTATCAGTCTAAGCAGTAATAAGTTTATTTAGTATGAAGCTTTGAAACTTGAAGTGAAAACTGAGTGAAAACTGCTCAAAAGCAACTATACTTCCTGAGGAGACTCAAGAAGTTGGGCATGTCTGTAAAAACTGTCACCAACTTCTACAGGTGCACCATTGAGAGCATCCTCTCAGGCTGCATTAATGCCTGGTATGGCAGCCGCTCCGATCGCAAGTCCCTCCAGAGGGTGGTGAAATCTGCGGAGCGTGTCATCGGCCGCCATCTCCCCTCCATGCAAGGCATCTACCATACACGATGCCTTAGGAAATCACAGAACATCAAAGACTACAGCCACCAAGGCTATGGACTATTCACACCACTACTGCCGTCTGGTTGACACTACCGGAACATCGGAGCACGCACTTCCAGACTCACAGTTTGTTCCCTCAGGCCATAAGGCTCCTCAACCAGCAACAATGATCTATGATCATATTGATCACACATTAACATTTAAAATGCTCTGATGTCTTTCTATGTTCATTTAATGTACATTTGAATATTATTTTGTATGTACCATTCATAGGCATATTACACTCATTTATATTTATAATATTCAATACTTCTACCCATATTGTCCCATCCTACTCCCTTTAAAATTGCTGCTAGTTTGCATTTTTATGTACATTATTGCTATATTTTTGCTTTATATATTTCTTCATTCTTACTATGTAGATGTGTGCCATGTCACAAGAATCTCACTGTTCAGAATGACGCTGTGTTATTCGGTGCATTTGATAAATAAACTCTGAACTTGATATTACACCCCCACACACACATTATATAAATGTTTAATGAGTGGAGGACTCGAGATGCAAATGTTCTTTTTTTTCAGTTAATAATCATGCATTGTCTCGGTCAGCAATTGTCTGCCACGCTAGCTCACGTTCTTTTGCTGCTGATATTGCATTGCTTTTTGAGTGGATGGCATGTCCTCTGACAAATCAAAGGTATGTTTTGGTGTTCCTCAAGGCTCGGTTTTGGGCCCATTATTGTTTTCACTATATATGCTGCCTCTGGGTGATGACATCCGGAATCACAATGTCAATTTTCACTGTTATGCTGCTGACACAGTTGTATACAGTGGATATAATAAGACTACACACCCCTGTTAAAATGCCAGGTTCTTGTGATGTAAAAGAATGAGACAAAGATAAATCATGTCAGAACTTTTTCCACCTTTAATGTGACCTATAACGTGAACAATTCAATTGAAAAACAAACTGAAATCTTTGAGCGGGAAAAATAAAACATAAAAAGTCACCATAACCTGGTTGCATAAGTGTGCACACTCTTAAACTAATACTTTGTTGAAGCATCTTTTGATTTTATTACAGCACTCAGTCTTTTTGGATAGGAGTCTATTAGCATGTGGCACATGTTGACGTGGCAATATTTGCCCACTCTTCTTTGCAAAAGCCCTCCAAATCTGTCAGATTGCGAGGACATCTCCTGTGCACATCCCTCTTCAGATCACCACACAGATGTTCAATTGGATTCAGGTCTGGGCTCTGGCTGGGCCATTCCAAAACGTTAATCTTCTTCTGGTGAAGCCATGCTTTTGTGGGTTTGGATGTGTGCTTTGGGTCGCTGTCGTGCTGAAAGGTGAACTTCATCTTCAGCTTTCTAACGGACGCCTGAAGGTTTTGTGCCAAAATTGCCTGGTATTTGGAATTGTTCATAATTCCCGCCACCCTGACTAAGGCCCCGGTTCTAGCTGAAGAAAACAGCCCCAAGGCATGATGCTGCCACCACCATGCTTCACTGTGGGTATGGTGTTCTTTGGGTGATGTGCAGTGTTGTTTTTGCGCCAAACATACCTTTTAGAATTAGAATTATGGCCAAAAAGTTCAACCTTGGTTTCATCAGACCATAATACATTTTCCCACGTGCTTTTGGGGGACTTGATGTTTGTTTTTGCAAACTTCAGCCAGGCTTGGATGTTTTTCTTCGTAAGAAAAGGCTTCCGTCTTGCCACCCTACCTCATAGCCCATATGAAGAATACGGGAGATTGTTGTCACATGTAGCACACAGCCAGTACTTGCCAGAAATTCCTGCAGTTCCTTTAATGTTGCTGTAGGCCTCTTGGAAGCCTCCCTGACCAGTTTTCTTCTCGTCTTTTCATCAATTTTGGAGGGACGTCCAGTTCTTGGTAATGTCTCTGTTGTGCCACATTTTCTCCACTTGATG
>JACXGI010002604.1:0-26501 GCA_016801175.1 Esox masquinongy
TCCTCACTGAACTTCTGGAGAGAGTTTGCTGCACTGAAAGTAAAGGGGCTGAATAATTTTGCACGCCCAATTTTTCAGTTTTTTATTTGTTAAAAAAGTTTGAAATATCCAATAAATTTCGTTCCACTTCATAATTGTGTCCCACTTGTTGTTGATTCTTCACAAAAAATTACAGTTTTATATCTTTATGTTTGAAGCCCGAAATGTGGCAAAAGGTCGAAAAGTTCAAGGGGGCCGAATACTTTCGGAAGGCACTGTATATACTCAAATATTTACAAAAATGTGAGGAGTGTACTCACTTTTGTGAGATACTGTATGTTTTTGGAATCATCACAGTTTTGAGTTTTTTTGACTTCTTAAAGGAAGTGAATGTTAGTGTAGTATAATTACTGTACGGTGACGTCAGTATAGGGGCTGAAAGTTCCAAATGACCTGAAGTCCAGGATTCCTTATATAATTCAACTTCAGTGTTAAAATATTTTTACCTCATGGTGTGACAATACCATCAAACAAACAAAAAAATAACATTTTAAATGCACTCCCCTTTAACATTGCTAAAGCAAATCTCTCCGTCACAACTGCCAATTATTTAATCATTGTGATTAATTTTCTCTGTGATTAAATGAGGCATATAATTACTTGCTGCTGAGAGTGTGTGAGTGTGTTTTTGTTTGTATGTGTTTGTGTGAAACATGATTGCGTATCTTGGTCTGTTTCTTAGATGTCCAATGACTTCTTTTTTGTCACTGAAGTGGCGGTTTCTGATTTTGGTTGAGTGAGGATGATCAATGTCATTGTTTTATAGTGTGTGCCTGTATGTGTGTGTGTGTGTGTGTGTGTGTGTGTGACAGTTGTACAGCTGTAATCTGATAAACTAGGGCCTGTTTAAATAAAGGACTTAAGCCTGGACGTGGCCCAGCTATATGGTCAGTAGAACAAATTCCTCTAATCTGTGTGTGTGTGTGTGTGTGTGTGTGTGTGTGTGTGTGTGTGTGTGTGTGTGTATGTCTGCCTGCGTGTACAGACAGAGAGGGAGATATATATAGAGTGAGTGGTGAATAGGGAGATGGTGCCTCTCCATAAACAGATGACATGTCTGTTTGCCCAGCAGGTGGGGATGTGAGGATGGATGAAGGGATAAAAGGCCTCTCTGGAGAATGAATGAACACTGACAGACTAGCTCCAGAAGGAGAGAATGCCATCCCTCCAGCCAACAGCTCTCTCTATCCCCTCAATCTTCCTATATCTCTCCCACTATATCACTTCCTTACACTCTCTACATATCACTTCCTCACGCTTTCTCTCAGGGTGATTGAAATGTAATGAATTTGTGTATGAATTTTGAGATAATTGTGATCTGAGATGATAAATATTCATTATCTCTCTCGTGGTCTCTCTCTCACACACACACACCCACACACAATATGAAATAACCCCCCCACATATGCCTGTTTTACATTTCCTTATTCCCTCTTTCCTTTCCACAACAATAGTTTCCACCCTCCCCCTCCGTGCCCATCCCTCTACCTGCTCCCCTTTTCTCTCTCCTTCCTTGCAAACACTTTCCTTTCCACCCTCTGTTTACAGTTTATCTCCTACCTTACATGGATTTTTCTGTTTCTGGATCTGTTCCAATTCTATCCCTCTGTTTCTGGACCTGTTCCAAAATCCTTGCTTCTGTCTCTGGACCAGTTCCATTTCAATCCCTCTGTCTCTGGACCAGTTCCATTTCAATCCCTCTGTCTCTGGACCAGTTCCATTTCAATCCCTCTGTCTCTGGACCAGTTCCATCTCAATCCATTTGTCTCTGGACCAGTTCCATTTCAATCCATCTGTTCCTGGAACGGTTCCATTTCCATCTTTCTGTTTCTGGACCTGTTCCATTATTCCCTCTTTCTCCTTTTTCTTACATCCTTCCCTCTCTTTCCCTCTCAATCAATGTTTTTTTTCCTCTTTCTTTAGCTCTCTTCCTTCTCTAAGTGAGATGGCATGTTAACCAAGCTTCAACTCTCAATCCCAGAAAACATATTATCCAACTCTGAAATCATAAAACGCCTCATTCTTCTGCTTCTACCTGGACAAACCGCTCAGCCAGAGAGAGAATGAACAGAGAGGACACATAGCGAAGATGGATGCGGAGGACGAGGGCCTAATGTCTAATACTTTCTTCAGAACATACTGCAGTAAACAGCAGGGAGACACTCTACAGTTCAGCACCATAACCGAGGCTGAGGTACAGCATGGCATTACTTCCTGATGTGCGTGTCTCCATAATGGTTACAGATGTTTGCAGCCAGGGTGTTGTGCTTGCTAAAAGCCTTGAAAGGGGATCTGCAGTAGCCTCAGAAGAGGCAGGAATGGAGGAAGGAGGGGGAGTAGGGAGACAGAGGGACTTGCGCACGTCGGTATTCTTCTTCCAGTTCTGGTCAAAAGCCTTCACACTTCTCCTGTGAAGAGAGGAGGCCCCTGCAGAGAAGCTTCCGCCTTCCCAATCTGTCAGCCTCAGCCTGATTCCTTCACTTCCTGCCTGGAGTGTGTCTGTGGATGTGTGTGTGTGTGTGTGCAACCTGGTGTCATAAACCAGACGTAACAGAGTACACATAAATATTGGACACTGATATTTTTTGTAAGGAATCGTAGGAATACCTTTAATATGAATAGGGTTTACTTTAGTAAGAAAGTACTCGGTCGAAAGTCAAGGGGAGAAAGAGAAGCTTTTATTATTAAAAAGCAGCTATACTTCTGGTTACACCCCAATTTATAGACATGGCTGCCCAGAATTCCACAACACAGTAATGTGACTTCCAGTAAACGAATACAAATGGATGTTCTGTTTGTCATCTAAACACGTTTAACTTATAACAAAGCATACATTCATAAAAATCTCACAGTATCTTGGTATCTACTGTTTGGTACAAACACTAGGCAATCATGAGCACTATTACATACCATATAGACTGACCGTTAACTGGGCCATTGAAAAATTGCCGTTTAATCCACACTTTTATTGTATTGGTAACATGATACAACCTAATGTAATGTATCATATTATACCAGATTACTGAGGGCCAGGTAATTAGAGAGCCAGGTTACTGAAGGCCAGGTAATTAAATGGCCAGGTTACTGAAGGCCAGGTAATTAAAGGGCCAGGTTACTGAAGGCCAGGTAATTAAAGGGCCAGGTTACTGGAGGCCAGGTAATTAAAGGGCCAGGTTACTGAAGGCCAAGTAATTAAAGGGCCAGGTTACTGAGGGCCAGGTAATTAAAGGGCCAGGTTACTGAAGGTAAGGTAATTAAAGGGCCAGGTTACTGAAGGCCAGGTAATTAAAGGGCCAGGTTACTGAGGGCCAGGTTGTTATATGAGTGTCTGTGTGTGTAAGCCTTGGGTGTTCCAGCACAGTTATGTCTTCATGCCCTGGGATCTCCTCAGTCCTTGTGAGGAGTAGGGAAATCACACTTTCATCTGTTGAAATGGACAGAGAGTGTGCGTATGTTTGTGTGTATTTGCACGTGCATAAATGCGCGTGTGTGATTCAGAGAGTCGTGCTCAAATACACAGCGCACCGCTCACACAGTAGGTGTGCTGAAATGAGATTCTAAAATATTTATCAGATCAATAATGGACCATGAGCATCACTGAGGATGTGTGTGTGTATTTGTGTTGTGTGTCTTGTGTTTGTATGGTAGAAGTGTTAGTGTGTGTTTTGTGTGTATTGTACTATTGGTGTGTGTGTGTTTTAATGTAGACTGTGTGTGTGTGTGTGTGTGTGTGTGCTTGTTGGTGTGATAGCAAGATGAGAGGAAACGGTGCAAAGGGAACATCTAAACATCCAGAAAACATTTGATCAGATTTCAAGGTGTTAAGACTGTTTCCTCAACCCAAAGGATGTTCCCTCTGCGTCTGTTTGACCTTGCTCAAAGACCAACCCTGTTCTACAGTACTGCAGTCATCCACATATTTCCATACTCCAAGAATGTGAACATCGATGTTATAAGGACAGCGTAACCTCACTCTCTAGAGACAGTAGAAATTCTAAAGAATATTTAAAAAAATCTTTCATTACTGCCATACAAATAGAACTCTGGTTACATTTTTACACTGGCTACAGTTTAGAATGGGATGAAGTGACAGCCAATTTACCCCACCATGTTCCCAGTCTGTATCCAACTGTGTAGCCCGGACCTTGGCTACCTTGACTACCCATTTGTAAGCTTTTTCAAATGCAATTTTCTGGTATTCTGCTGGATTTAATCAATTGGAAAACAAAATTTTAACTAGCAGTTCCGATGCCAGTCTGTGATCCACACTGTGCACCACAGTTTTCCTGGACCCTGCAGCAAGTTAGGAGTTAAAACATAAAATAAAAACCAACACTACAGATTGTACAATGTGCATATTAATCAGCAACCATTTTTTTTTTCTTTTTTCATCAGCGGTTGTCTCCAAGTGCTTTTACAGATACCCAAGCTGAACATCCAAAGAGCAAGCAATGCACTGTGGCTAGAAAAAACTCTCTAGTAAGTTTGAGGAACAAGCCTAGAAAGGAGCTGTCATCAAGGCAAAGAGTGGCTACTTTGAAGACTTTACAACCCTGTTTCCAAAAAAGTTGGGATGCTGCATAAAAGGTAAAGAAAAATAGAATGTGCAAATCATTTAAACCCTATATTCAATAGACAATAGTACAGAGACAACATTTAAAATGTTGAAACTGAGACATTTGATAGTTTCTTGAAAAATATTTGCCCAACTTTTGGGAATCATGGACGTCGCGTCCTCTGGGCTAAACAGGAGGGGGACCACCCGGCTTGTTATCAGCGCACAGTACAAAAGCCAGCATCTGTCATGGTATGGGGGTGCATTAGTGCACATGGCATGGGTGACTTGCACATCTGTGAAGGTACCATTTTGGAGCAACATATGCTGCATCCAGACAATGTCTTTTTCAGGGAAGGCCTTGCTTATTTCAGCAAGACAATGCCAAACCACCTGCTGCATGTATTATAACAGCATGGCTCCATAGTGGAAGAGTCGCATTATGAAAAGTAAATACGACAAAGGAGACCCCGAACTGTTGAGCAGCTGAAATCCTATACCAGGCAAAAATGGGAATACTTTTCACATTCAAAACTACTGCAGTTGGTCTAATCAGTTCCCAAACGCTCACAGAGTATTGTTAAAAGGAGAGGTGATGCAACACAGTAAGAAACATGCCCCTGTCCCAACTTTTTTGAAATGTGTTGCTGACAACAAATTAAAAATGGGCATGTGTTTTGCCAAAAATAATAACATTTCTCAGTTTCAACATTTGATATGTTGTTTTTGTACTATTTTCAATTAAATATAGGGATAAAAGATTTGCACATCATTGCATTTTGTTTTTATTGGCATTTTACACAGCGTCCTAACTTTTAAAGAAACAGGGTTTCCATAATACATTTAAAATATAAATGTATTTAGATTTTTAAATACCTTTTTGATTATTGCATGTATGCTTTTTCATAGCACTGATGTTTTCACTAATATTACACATGTTCTAAAATAATAAAGAAATACCCTTGGATGAGTGTGTCCAAACTTTTGACTGGATCCAAGTGTGTCCAAGCTGTAACTTGAGTGTGTCCAAGCTGTAACTTGAGTGTGTCCAAGCTGTAACTTGATCGTAATAACCCCCACCCCCCAACACACACACGTCCTGGATTGTCCTGGATTCAAATACTACATGAAATTATGTGCAATTTTTTAACTGGGTTAAAAAAGGAGCATGCAATGTGCCCTAAAACCTACAGAATGAGGCACCTAAAACTGCAGGCAGGCAACTGAAAATGCTACAAATTATACAAATCTTTCAAATAATTATGCCAGGATAGCATTTCAGATATGTGAAATACTGTGAAATGCTATTTGATTCCAGGTGTGCTGCTCTGTGGCTTGCTGACAGAAAGAGATGATAAGTTGAGTCTAAGACAGAGGATACATGATGCTGCTTTGGTAGCAGATTCATCTAAAGTCACCATTCTTTTGGATTAGACCCAAACTCTTTGGATCCCCTGACGATCAATAGCTTTCTGTCCACCTCATAGTCACACCCAGAAGCAAAGAGTAGTGATGGAGAACATAAAAGAGGAGACAGGAAAGAGGGGAGAGGAAGAAAAAAGTAGTGGAGACAGGAAAAAGGAATATAAGTTCTGATGGATTGTTCTTGTGCCGTTCCTCCTCTCTGTCTTTAGCTTCTGTCTAACCTTCTCTACAACTTAGCCTCTAGCGCACTCCCTGTTTTCTCTCCCTGTCTTTCACTCTCTTCTCTCCTGTATATTGTCTGAGAAAATATGTCCATGACCAGGGGCGCTCGGTCGCCTGCAGATGGATGGCTGTAGTGATTACATTATGAAGAACATCCACTAATCCAATGGTTTTGCAAAGATTACACTGGTTAGGGGAACACACACTCACTCCCAAAAGACCACATTTTGATTCTTTCAGCCGTCTGTGACAGCAGTTCTGGTTCCGTGTAGGTTTGTCCTCCTGTTAAAGCCTGAATAGAGTGACATTTCTTTGACCGGTTCTGATAGTGAAGTTTAGTTGGGATTCAACAGAAAACCAAGACAGAGCAGAAAAAAAATGTAATTGAAGTATCTTTGATGGATAGATCCTGTCCTCTCCTCACCTCTCCTCCCCCACTCTGCTCTTCTCACCTCTCGTATCCTCTTTCTCTACATTCCCGTCTCCCCCCCACCTCCGGCTCTCTTTCTCTGAGCAGCATGATACCTAACCCCCCCCCCCCAGTTTCTTCTGTATAAAATGATCTGCATCTTCCATATATAGTATGCAAATGTCTCACCCGCAGCACCGTGTTGAATCTGTCAGCAAGCCAGTCATGGCAGGCCTCTCCTGTTGCAGGGAGGAAAGAAGGGAGACAAGCTTCTTTGAAACAACAATATCCTGACAGGTTGACTCTCTAGTCAATAGTGTAGGTCAGCTCTCTGCCATACAGTCTCTCTGCAAACTGCAATGGAGAACACTGCAGATAGAGAAAAGAAGAGAGAGGGAGTCAGAGTTAAGGTGAGATGGAGAGAGAGAAAGAAAGACAGAGAGGGTAACAGAGTGCAGACAGACTGAGAAAGTGATATTGAGACTGTGGGAGCATGAAAGAGAGAGAAGAAGTGGGAGGACTGGAAAAGGAAGGAGGAAGACGGTGGAATAATCAGGCCAATTCTCTTTGTTTCCAATCCCAGGAGGACTCAAGTGTGTGTCTGTGCGTGTGTGCGCGCATGTTTTTGCGAGGGTATGTGTGTGTGTGTGTTTGTGATTGCTTGATTAATGATTAATTAAATCTGCATTTCTTGGGCTGTTTTACTTCCTGTATTTAAAATGGATAATCTGTTGTTTTCCTTCTCTGGTTCAAGTTACTTAAAAAAAGAAAAAATACATTTATTTCACCATAAAGGGACCATAAGACTTGATTATATTGTTGTTGATTATCTTGGTTATATTGCAGTAGTTTTGCAGTAGCTCTTCTTACAACGGTCATAAGAACTGACAGACTGGTTTTGAGCACTGTATATGTTAGACGTGTTGGAGGAGCTGAATGAGTTACAAGTGTGTGGGTTGAATAGTGTAAGTGAACACAGTGTAAACATTTCTATGAATCTGACCGTGTAGTGCATTGCATGGAAGCAGCATTTGTACTGCGCTTCATAAGAAGATGCTGAGAGTTGTTCTAACGCTCGAGAACACAGAGCTACACTTGAACAAACATACGTACTCAGAACACACATGAACAAACATACATACTCTGGCGTACAGACAGACACTGTACAGTACATGAACAAGGCTGGTGTATTTGCCTGTGCGCATTTATGAAGTATATAGTGTGTGTGTTTTTTCAAATGTCCGTGAAAAGCCCCAAGAAAGCTCCATAGCCAGAGTCACAATTCCGGATGAGTAAGCTGCGTCATTAAAAGTTTTCAAGGCGCATCGGTTAGCTGTCAGAACACGCCAATTAGGAACCACATTGGGTGTCAGTCTGGCAGTCATAAAGGAGAGAAGAGCAGTGACGAGAACCAGGCAGGAAAGAAAGAGAGAGAGAGAGAGAAAGAGAAGGAGGAGTGAGAGAGCCTATACACACACTGTGGATTAGCTCTACACATTAGTCGGCTCTTGTCCAGGTTGCAGCTGGCACCAGATCAATGAGAAAAAATCATTTTCATCTCCAATAAGCGCATCCAGTGATGACTGTTGAGACTGAGAGGCAAATGCTGCATCATCTGCATACAGTACCAGTGTTCCAGACCAATGACACTAATTGCAATTGTTCCTCATTCTGATTATCGGCATCTCAATACAATATGTGAGGCAATACAGGAACAACTAATCAAACCCCTCTAAATGGCTCAGTGTTTTCTGATAAATAAACATTATTTACTACCAGAGTCATCGGTTTCGGATATTATACTCTAGGGTCGACACTTTTGCCTTTAAAACAGCCTGAATTATTTTTGGGGCATGGATTCTACAGGGTATTGGAAATATTCCACAAATGTTTTGGTCTGCGCTGAAGTGATGGCGTCACACATTCGCTGTGGATTGAACGGCTGTACATTCACGCTGGGAACAGCCCAATCCATCTCGTCCCAAGCATGTTCTATTTGGTTAAAGTCTGGGGCTGTGCAGGCCGCTCAAGAGAACTGAAACAGGATTTGTTAGACCAGACAGTGTTATTCAACTGCTCATTTGTCCAGTGTTGGAGCTGCTTCTTCCTTGTTTTAACCTGATATGTGTAAAACTGATCTGGTCGCCCGCTGTAAAAGCTCATCTTCAACAAGGGCCGACAAGGTGTCCGCACTCCACTGCTGTTCCGCACTGTTACTTACCTGTGTGTTTGCACAGCTCTTGTGTATTAGCCTTGTGTGACTGACTGGGTTCAAACCCGGGACTCCTGAAGGGTGACAGGAGGAAGATCGGTGTCTATCATCGGTAAAATTGGGGCCTTTTGCTTACCTTTGAGGCAACAACCACACAGGAAATAAAATGTTGTGGGATGTTGGTTCCAGATCCACGCTAAGTTTTTGTTGCTAAGGACTGGCATTGCTGGGTGTTGACCAAGATCTCCTCACTTGCAAAGCTGAGTTACTTTTAGTGGTAGTATGGCATTTGTTGTTGTAATGAACTGCCATTTCACCTATAATGAACTGCCATTTCACCTATAATGAACTGCCATTTCACCTATAATGAACTGCCATTTCACCTATAATGAACTGCCATTTCACAACCTTGGTTTGGTTGGTTGTCTGTGGTAAAAGGGATTTATTTGTGATATTCTACTTATTGGCTCTATCTTGGTTATAGGTAGAATATACAATGACATGAAAATAAAGCATTTTAAGCCATTTAACACTGTACTAAAACAAGTACATTCCATTAAGATCTTGTTTCTTGTCTCTCTTTGGGCACTTAGCCGTGGTTTGTTGGCAGTATACCACAAACACTCAAAATGGCTTATTGTGACTATAAACTGGTTACCAATGCAATTGTAAGAGTATAACGTTTTGTGATGTCATGCCTCTTGATATAGATGGTCTCATATAGCACAGCTTCCAGCCAATCAGCATTCAGGATTCCAACCACCTGGCTTGTCACCTGAGTTGTACATCACCTTGCTCTTTGACAATAGGCACCATCTTTTCAATTACGCACAAGTAATAACCCTCTATTCTGAAGGGTTATTAGAGCACAGCAGGTTGTCTGTCTGTGTGTGTGTGTGTGTGTATTTGTTTGTTTGGACCAACGCTCCAACCACTTGGGAATTAGGGACGAATAGATGGAAAATAAGTTAGTACAGCAAGAGATCCTATGCACTTGAATTCCCCAACACACTTTTTGTTCGTATTACCTTCCCCAGCCCTCAGGAGGTGTCATATAAATCAGTTTAAGGCCCTGTCGTCATTTCAAGTGTATATGTCTGTGCAAGCTGGGGACACATGCACGTCCCAAATGGCATGCTATTCTTTAGTGCACTAGTTTTGACCATGGCCAAACGGAAATAGGGTGCCATTTGGGATGGACACACTCTGAAAGGCTGAGAGGAGGAGGTTGAATAATTAATACGCGACTGCGGCGCAGCTGTCATTCCCCACTGCTAGGTAGCTGGGTTTAAATGAATTGTAAAAAAATACAATAGAAAGAAATCAAAGTCTGGAATAAATTTGTCCCATTTTGCCACTGTACTCACACCCATTGCCGCCTCCTGTCTGTTTCATGTCTTTCACCCCTTCTTTTTTTCACCCTCACTGTCCTTTCTACAAACTTATTCCTCACCAATTCGTCTCTAATTCCCAAGTGGTTGGATTGTTGTTCCAGAAATTAAGACGTTGTTATAGTTAGAATACCACAGACAATTTGGGATATGGAAAAACACCTTTCCAAGTAAGCCATGTGTATAATACACCTTGTTCATGTATGAAACATGTATATACCTGCCTAATTACCCAAATTATCTCTCTCTCTTCCTGTCTTTCCTGATTGGCTGGCCTCATTTTCAACACTTCTACCATTCAGTCAGTCTGAGGACAGGCATGAGCTATTGAAATAGGCAGCCTTGGTTTATTTTGAGTCAAATGAGTTCTCTCTTGCCAGGGCTTAGCTTATATGCTTACCGCACCACAGCCTCAAGATGGCTACCAAATAGATATCATGATGTGGCTTCTTCTTTTCTCTTTTTTTGCGTTTAGTTTAATAGAAATTCCCCATTATTTACAGTAAGCACGCCTCTCAACACTCCCAGGAGGACTACAACTGAGGAGCTTCAAAGTGATTCACACTGTAGCATTAAACTTTCATGATTTCCTGTGCTGGATGGTGAGGTAATATATCCTCTGTTGGGATGGAAGACTTTCTTCACTGAGCAAAAGCCTCATCACGCACACCACATAACATGATTTGTTAAATAACCCACTCGGAGACCAGGTTATGTAGCCCAACTCTCACACTTGGGTAGAGGACACCTTAAGTATTCCCGGGCCCATTTAGAAAAGTTTGTCAGAGCGGGAGGCACTTCCAAAAGTCCTGTAGCAAGTGCACTCGACCAGGTGCGAGCACATGGGTACCAGGTATAGTGCCCCACCGAAAGGCATTGAGATGGTTGTCAACCTTACCCCTCGAAAGAGTGCTAGAAAGAATGCTGGAAGTGTGGAAGCACACAGGTCCAAACACACAGAGGCACACGCTATGTTCCACTTATAATTCTCTTAATTTACATGGGTCCAAGGCACTAAATTCCGTGAGAGCAAAGTGAACATGTGCAATTGTTTTAAGATTAATTTTGTACAGATCATTTTGTATTTTGATATGGGGTTGTAGGTCAATTATTTTACTGACCTATTCAGCTCAATAAAATAATGGAAAATTATTTGCTATGACAAAGAAAGTGCTTATTATGTTGTTAGTGTTATTATGCATAAAAAAATATTCTAAAAATTGTATCAAGTTTTCCATAAAATCTAGAAAAACTGCGACATTTTTGGAGTTATTTACAACTTAACAAATTTTGTATCTAAAATATGGGAAAAAAGTATTCATTTTAATTTAATTTTTTTGGGGGGCGGGAATTGTATACTCTCATTGTCCATTTTCCCAAAGCGTACTGTGCTTACTCTTACCATTGTAGATCGGCCTGTGGGTGTCCTACAGCAAAACCAAAACCACCTCCTTGTTCCAGAGACTCTACTGAATACAGAATGTATTTCTATTACTTTTTCATTGATGTTGACCAGTTGCATCCCTTCATGGCTACAGTTTATTCTTTGTCACATGGATACTTCCAGCAGGTTAATGCACCATATCACAAAGTACATATTGTCTCTGAACGGTTCCAGGAACATGACAGTGAGTTCTGTTTAATACTTAAGTAGCTAGCACAGTCCCCAGAGAGCATCCCAACGCAGCATCTTTGGGATGAGATGGAACCGACTGTTCACAGCATGAATGCACTGTTGTCCAATCTGCAGCAACTGCGTGATACCATCATGTCAGCATGGACCAACATCTTTGTGGAATATCTCCGGCTCCTTGTAGAATCCATTCCCCTGAAAAATGCAGTCTGTTCTGGATTCAAAAAGGGATCAGGCCTGGTACTAGATGGCTACTGAATGTAATATTAGGATGGTATACAGTACATATGGCCCTAGTGGAGTTACGACCACAAAAAAAAATCGGAGGTTCTGGAATCATGCAGTATAGAGAATTTGTACCACAGTTTGTGTGTGTGTTTCTATGAGTGTGTGTGTGTGTGTGTGTGTGCGTGCGTGTGTGTGAATAAAGACTCATCACTGCGTATGTGTTAAACAGGAACTGATATTGTATTCGTCACCTGTGTTCTCAAAACCTCCCAGCTGACTGTGTGCACTTGATGCAGTAACACGTAAGACATTATGCCTGTCTTTAACGCTACTTGTGAATTTTGTTAAAGATTGAGCAGTTGAATCTGAAGTAGACACTATCGTGTTCCTGTTTGGAGAGAGAGAACATCACGCAGCTAAACAATGAAGAAGTTCACTGCCCTCAACCACTTCATTGTTACAGTGGGTGTGTGTTTAACCTGGTTGTGTCGGGTGGTGAGAGGAGAAAAACTGTGGGGTTCCCAACAGGAACTCATCACCTAAGCAATCTTCCTTTGTCTTTGAGGATGAAGAGCCAAATCATCTTACTGGGATGTATTCATGTCAGACGTAGACTTGTTCTTTTACTTACTCTTACATTACAGACAACCTTCTCCCCCAGACACCACCACCGGCTAAGCCCCATCATTAGAAATCCTGTTTCCCAGCAGGAAAACCTGCCATCAAATCATCTGGCTCTGATGATCATTTCACAGAGACAAAGACATTCCCTGAACTATTTCAGTAAAATGTTATGTAGGCATTTGGTTTCTGTCTTTCATTAGCATAGCAGAGAGGACGTCCCAGTGGACAGAGGGAAGAACCCCAAAAAGAGACAGCAAGGACGGTTCACCGAACCAGTGCCTTGTCGTCCACCTTCACCCCCTGTGATAGACTTAGACCGTAGCGAAGATATGGTTCTTCTGTAAAAACATAAAGGTTGAGACTGAGTCAGTGTCTTTATTGTGTTATACAATATATTACATTACATTTTTACTATAAGCTGTGTGTGTCCTTACTGTAATAAGAGCTCAGGAAAACATGACTATATTTTTGCTAAAAGAGAAAACAAGTCTATGCTGTTATTGCACAGCCATAATCCCCCCTGCAGCTCCAGGGACCCACACCAAGAGGTATAGTGACTGACATAGCTGTACATGGCATGTTTTTAATCAACAGTTCCCTGCTGAACATCAGGTCACTGGAAGCTGGAAGAATGTAAGTTCAAACCCTGACTGAAATGAAATACAGAAGGATATTGTAACTTTCAACAATAATACTTAAATCCAGCCCTAGAAATATTGTAACAAGTAGTATATTTTTTACTACAACCAACAGCTAGCGTATATTCAGTATAATGAAGCATGTGCAAGGGTTATTCAAAGAACTATTAAATCAGAATTATATATTTTTTAATATATATGTAACTAACAAATACATAATCTACAAGAACCCTTTAATCTGTGCAGGTTTTCTCCTTATAGGCCATGGCCAGGTTCTAGGGATACTGATTAACCTTAGACATAAACCTAAAAATCAGGCTCAATGGAGATATCCATTAAGATTGACTTTGTAGTCCAGGACTAGGCTTGAACATTATCTGTGAAACCGGCGCAATGTGAATGGTTTAACCAGACTTATTAGTAATATGGAATTCCCACTGGAATTCAAACAAAGTTAGGTTTCCCCACTAGTGGAATTGCGTTTCACCCCAACCTGCATTCATAATAAATGCCAGAGTACAAAAGATTATCTTATGAGACTACGGGCCGCTTTCACTGACACAGATTAAGCCTAGTCTTGGACTAAATAAAACAAGTTTCCTTTTGAACTAGATTTTTTTTTAACCGGCCCTACATCAATCATCTGTACTGGAACAACCATCCCAGTAACCTCCCCTTTAATTGGTTCCTCTGGCTCGCTATTAACACACACTCTTCACACCTACTGAGCAATACCTCTCACTCCCCACAGAGAGAAATAGATGTCCGTTACTAACATATGGTCCCCATGTCTCCCACATCCTGTAGCGCTCTTCACTATACCATCGTGCACTGTGGGATTTGGCTTCTGCTCCAGTTGTAACTAATCTGATTCAGCCATCAACCAGCTAATTATTAATAGCTGGGGCGTTTTATTAGGGTTGGTGTGGAAACCAACGCGAAGGTATCTTTCCTTTATGGCTTCACATTCATTTACAGTGTCACCATGGTCCTTAGAGAGACCTTTAACACACATATAACCTTTAACACACAGACACAGGGACAGGCTTGCTCTTACCTGAGTAACTAATGGACCAGACCAGTGTTGACAAGTGGCTTCTTAGAGAGAATGTAACAGGTTAAATAATATTACATGGTCCATAGTGCAACATAGCTTCTATATAGAGTAGGATTTGGGGCAACAGGTCAGTTCTATATAGTGTAGGCTTTGGGCCAACAGGTCAGTTCTATATAGTGTAGGCTTTGGGCCAACATGTCAGTTCTATATAGAGTAGGCTTTGGGCCAACAGGTCAGTTCTATATAGAGTAGGCTTTGGTGCCAACAAGTCAGTTCTATATAGAGTAGGCTTTGGGCCAACAGGTCAGTTCTATATAGAGTAGGCTTTGGGCCAACAAGTCAGTTCTATATAGAGTAGGCTTTGGGCCAACAGATGCGTCCTGTAGGTTTTAAATCCAACCCTGTTCCTGGGAATACCATCCCGTGGGTTTTCCCTGCAGAATCTTAAACCAAGCGCCCTTTGCCCGTAACCGGACGTGGAGACTCCACTGAGGCTTGTCGTTTATGTCTGCCGTGTGAGATTGGGGTCATGTGAGTGACTATGACTATGGATTTCTTTTCATGCGTAGATGGAATTTGGTTCATCTAGATTTAAGGATTTTTACTTAATGAATCCGTTAATGACTAAAACGTAACAAGCAGTTTGTGGACTGCAAGTATACAGATTTGGGATTGTATTTAGTCAAGACATCTATAATACATTCCCAATATGGACAAGGGCAGTAGGTGAATATGAATAATATTTCCATTCATGTTCAACTTCAAAGCCGTATACTTAGCCACACAAGGAATCAAATGATGTGACATTTGTATGACATTATACTTTCATTAGGAATCCACTTGTAGTATAATGCAATTTTAGAAAGAGCAACCAGGTAGGAATATATTGCATAGTAAACGACCCTCATAAATGTGACACCATTTATGGTTATGCATGCATTAAAATCATAAAGGTACCAATCAGTAGCTGAATCATAGGTTGTGATCCCAGCATGCCTGTTTTATTACTCTGTATTACTCTGAGTAGAAAGAATAAAGAAAGAAAAGGAGATTATGGTCTGACCACTAACTGAAATGTCACTACTGACCTGGGAATCTCTAGTTTGGTCCTTGAGCATGTCAAGTTAACTCTTATCGCTTGCAAGTTGTTCCTGTATATGAGAATGTGTTCTCAATCAACATACCTGGTGAAATGAGGGTTAAAACAAATGCATCTGACTCAAAATCGACCAACAGGTGGTCTGGATTGTCCTACGCATGTAATGTCGCATCATGGGTTTGAATCCGGCCCACAGCTGTTTTAGCCAAAACTCTTCATCTTTCTCAAATCAATAAAGCACATATGCCGGAAAAAGAACTCTAAAAATGTCTTTCACTCTATTGTTTTTATTCATTGACGAAATCCGTCATAGAGGAATACATATAGAATGCTCAAAATTTGAGGACACACGTAATCATCACAGTGTAACACCAAGTCAATTAAACTTCAGGGATATAAATCTGTCCAGTAAGCAAGCATAAGTGATTGTGAATCATTGTCTCCTCTTTTGGTGCAAATGAAAGTGACAACAGGTGCACTGGAGAGGCAACAGCAAGACAACCCCCAAAAAGGGAATGGTTTTGCAGGTGGTGGCCACAGACAATTGCTCTCCCCTTATCCTTCCTGACTGATTCTTCTCTAGTTTTGTGTTTTGCAAGTGTCCTTGTCACTACTGGTAGCATGAGGTGGTACCTGCAGCCCATTCAGGTTGCACAGACAGTCCAGATCCTCCAGGATGGCACATCCATCAGTGCCATCGCAAGGTTTGCTGAGTCTCCCAGTACAGTCTTTAGAGCCTGGAGGAAATACCAGGAGACGGACCGTTACACAAGGAGAACAGGACAGGGCCGTAGAAGGGCATAAACTCAGCAGCAACCCAACACACATCTGCTCCATTGTGTGAGGAGGAACAGGAGGAGCACTGCCAGAGCCCTACAAAATGACCTCCAGTGGGCTACTGGTGTGCATGTTTTTGACCCAACCATCAGAAACAGACCCCATGAGGGTGGCATGAGGGCCCGACGTCCTCTAGTGGGACCTGTGCTCAGAGCCCAGCACCGTGCAGCTCAACTGGCATTCGCCAGAAAACACCAGAATTGGCAGGTCCGCCATTGGCGCCCCGTTCTCTTCACAGATGAGAGCAGGTTCACACTGAGCATGTGACAGACGTGAAAGAGTCTGGAGACGCCATGGTGAACATTATGCTGCATGCAACATCATCCAGCATGACCAGTTTAACGTTCTGAGGAGAAATGATTTAACCAAATACTTTGGAACTCAACAACAACATTAATGGGCGTTTCTTTCAACTTTTCTAATATAACAACTACTTGTAAAACAGGACACATTCCCAAATAATATCTTAATGATTAGAGCGCATCTGTCTTTGCTCCATCGTTGATCTCATTGCTAGTTAATTTATTGAATATTTCAATATCTTTTTAAAATGAATTCTGACCACAATGAAACAACATTGACATTTTCTACCCTTTATGAGCAATTAACGTCCAAACCAGAGAATAACACAAGACTTTAATATTCCTATATAAGACATTCATTTTATTAAGGGGGATTGTGTATAAGGCCGATTTTAAACAATAACACAACTTGTCTCCTCATCTTGCCTTACGAATGAGGCTGAAATAACATTATCAAGCCCATGTCATGGTCAAGACGCAGGAAACGAGGTGCAGAGCTGGAATACATCATTTTAATTATAACCACAAAACAACAACGGGAGCGGCAAACCGGAGCACTGCCCAGCAGCAAACACAAACTCCACACAATGATCCACAAACCGAAGGTCACAAAGGAAAACTTAAATAGGATCCCCAATTAGAGGCAACGTGGAGTAGCTGCCTCTAATTGGAGCCAATCAAAACAGCAGCGCAGAGATGCCTGGAGGCACCTCTGCGGTCAGGCTCTGACTGTGGCCCCCAGGCGCATAGAGATGCCTAGAGGCCTCCAGCCAGGACCTGACAGTCCAGGATGGTAAAGGGTGGAAAGGAGAGTCCTGCATGTGACTAAAGTGAGCATGAGGAAATAAAAGTCAATACAAACTTTTTACAGGCACAATTTTGGAGAAAAATAATATTTGAATCATTACTGCAGATGTATACTGGTCATTTTTGCTTGTATTTATGCTAGTAGTACAGTAAAAATTTCATGGCCTCTTTAATTTCAAGTTTCATCAGACTTCGCACCTAGAAACGTGTCAGTGACCCTGGAATCCACTGGAACGTTTGTATTCCACAGTGTGACTATGTAACTACGGCCAGTCATCATAAACAATGTTATTAGCACACAAACATTATCACACAAAGCTGGCATTTGCCAGTCCAATCCAATCGCGGTCTATAGTCATATATCTATCATATACCTGTATGAAGTAAAAACCTCCCACTACACTGTTCCATTAGGCTACACACACTGTCTCATCCCTTTAATGTATCCAGCTATTTTAATGGCCTCCTATTGTAGCCTCTATTATGCAAATTGTCTTCCAATTTCCATTCTTCGCTTCTAATTCCTGATTAAATTAATCAACACATTTACAGTGTAGTTAAAACGAACCGACACAGAATTATGACACCACAGACCCAACGATCCTTTCAATTAAACACAGGGAAAACACAGCTAGTCTGGCTAATTAGCCACCTGCTAACACACACACACAAACACCCACACACACACACACACACACACACTCACACACGCACACACATACACACACACACACACACAATTGAGTTTAACTATACTTCTGAGGACATTTTGGGGACCAGTGATTAAATCCCTTCAAAAATCCTATTATTCATAACCACGAACCTTGATTCTAACCTAAACACTTACCCTAACCTTAACCCCAAGCCTCAAACACTTAACCCCTAACATCTGCCTTAATTCTAATCCTAAACCCAACCCCTGATCTTAAATTAGCCTTTGTCAGAACTTTGGTTGATCTACTGTTCCTTAAAGCACAGCCGGAATGTATGGAAATAATAGAAAACAGTCACAGGTTATCCCTCGACCAGCACAATTTTACGACATGTTGTTTGATTAAGATGTTCACTGCGTCTGTATAGACAAGCAATGTTTCACAAACAGAAAGACAGAAACACATTGACCTAAAGGACAGGAAGAGAGCCCCACCGGTATAGCAGGGAATACAAAACACAGTACACAGAGAGACAGAGGGAGACACTGAACACATCAAATATTTATGATTTTTATGGTAGCATCTGCTGTATACGGTTCTCTCTCTCTCACCCTCACAGTCATTCTCTCTTTTTATCTCTCTCTATCTAATTTTTTTCTCTCTACCCCACCCTTTTCTCACTCTTCCTAAGACAGAAGGTGTACTGGCATGTAAGCTAATTCAAAGACTCAGCTCACAGCACCTCGTATCTGCCATCGCTCAAATCTAACCAAACTCTTTTAGCCTGTCAATGCATCCTTAGTTTCAAAGGAGACAAAGGGAAAAGTGTTGGGAGACAGAGAAGACGGTCTGCCCTCGACTCATTTGAAGCCTTTAATCATACCACAGACTGGAAGTCTTTTATTTTTCCACTCACTCTTTTAGCTTTGTCTTTACTTTACTCTCCCCCTTTGTGTCTCTCTCGACCTAGCTCCATTTCATCTCTTTTTGCTCTCTGTCTTCTTTTTCATCTTTCGTCTCCACCTACCAACCTTTTCCTTCATCTTTCTACATCTGACTCCCTGTTTGTATTTTATCATATCATCCCCTACCTTCTCTATATTCCCTCCCTCCCTCCTTCCATTTCTTGTCTTGAGGCCTGACATACAGTCTTAATGAGTACGGAGGCTAGGCCTGTAAATTATTTAATAACGATGAGAGGAATCTCTGATTCCATCCCTCCTGCCTCTCCCTTGATCTCTAAATAGCCTTTTTCTTATAAAGGGAGTGGAACTATTAAATACTGAATGCAGAGATTGTCATTTGCCTCGTCCTGTGGTCATTTATCAGTTACTATCATGTCTCCCTCCGGGCCTGATCCTTCCCCTGGTCTGTCACAGCTCCAGCGGTCTATATCGCCAGCCTTTTTGTTACCATCGCTTCCCATCCATCTTGAACGCGCCCAGGACTGTCCTGTTTCATGACTCACACCTGGTTCCCATTTCCTCATCAATACGTGTATAAACGTTCCCTGTGTTTCCCCATGTCTTTGGGCTGCATTATGAACGTTCTGTTATGTGTGTGATAGTACAGTCTCTGTATAGACTTCAGCCCAGCCGTATAGCTGTAGCTCTGTTATCGGGAAGTGTCCCGTTATTTCCTCTTTTGTTTGTTTATGCAGCACTACAGCAGCCCTTTCCTTTACCAGAGGTTCAGTCTTCTCTGTGTGTGTTGTTCCATTGGAAATATACCCGTCGTGTTCATCGCAATTCCATTGGACCATTATGATGAGGCCTCATTCGTTTTTTAAATGTCTCTAGATATAGTCCAATTAGACAGCTTATAGACACTGGTGATACATATATTATATAATGTTGTAATTTACATTAACTGGACTGTATGCTGTATTGCAATACATTGTTCTGAACAACACTGAGCCAGTACAGACAGCTTAGATTAAGCTTTTTTAAGCAACATATTTGTGGTCTGAATGCTTTTAAAATACACTGACCATTGTATTGAACTATGCAGATATTAAATTAAGAAAAAGAAAAAGTATAATAAATAGTAAAGGGTCAAGCCAGTTGTAAAAGTACTCATGTGATTCCAGAGCAGATCTGTTGAATAGTCTGAGCATGGCAAAGGTCAATTAGCAGCTAAAGCTTATTGACCTATTCTCTCTCACTGTGTGTGACTGTGTGTGTGTGTGCGAGTGTGTGTTAGTGTGTAATCCGGTCAATGCGTACATGGTGATCAAACTTTTGTTTTTTCCCATGTTTAATTGGGCATTGTGTTGGAATTGGGATTAGTTTTAGGTGTAGGCATTATGGTGTTAGTGCTAGAATAGGTTTAGGCATAAAGATTAGACTATTGAGATTAAGGTTAGGGTTAGGTTAAAGTTAGGGTTAAAATTACTCTCACAAGGATAGAAAAACAAACATGTGTATGCCCTTTTTCTGGTCCCTGACTAAGCTCCTGATGTGACGTGGTTAACTCACGATTCACAATGCACAGCATCACTGTCTCCCCACGATTCACAGCAACTCTGTCTTCAAACGATTCACAGCGAAACTGTCTACACACGATTCACAGCTCTGTGCTGTTCACAGGAAAACTGTCTCTGTGCTATTCACAACGAAAACTTGACCCGCTTGTTTGCACTGACAGCTGACACCTAATCAGCAAAGACCTGAGCCATGTAGCGTTCATTTCAGCAGACTACTTCCAGAATGAGCACCTCCCTGTGGCCCCATAACAACAACCACCACATCAGGAGACTACTTCCAGAATGAGCACCTCCCTGTGGCCTCACAACAACAACCACATCAGGAGACTACTTCCAAAATGAGCACCTCTCTGTGGCCTCACAACAACAACAACCACATCAGGAGACTACTTCCAGAATGAGCACCTCCTTGTGGCCTCACAACAACAACAACAACCACAACAGGCTTATTATTTACACCGTCGAACAGAACACCATCAATATCAAACCAACTTCCTCATACAATGTGTTTATGTTTTGCTGGTTGGTCTACATCTCACCTCGCTGGATGTCAACTTGACAAGTCTGTCATGTCTAGAAATGTACATGTCCCTGTATGAGAAACAAACATTCACAGAAGTTTAACAGATTGTACAGTACAAAATGGTGCATGGTTGGCATAATAACACAGTGCCAGACCCGTTGTGCTGCGACCTCACCTTAACAGTAAAGATGAGAATGTCCTCGCCCATGTCAGCATCCTGATATATGGATCAGAGACAGAGGGCTCAGCACAGTCCAAAACCCTGTGTCGTCCTGCCTTGATATCAACAGGTGATGTTAACGCTGGATGAGATGTTCCATCACGGGTGACAGTATCCCTGTAGGACCACACCTGGGTCTGCCACAGCAGCGTCAGAGGCAGTCGCTGGCTCAGTTTGGGCATTAGTCCACGTCCATCTGAACCCCACTGAAGTCCGATTGCACAGTTCACAGGGATCTGGCGAGTCTGAAGCCATGCGATACCTCTGTCCAGTTGTCCATTGTCATTCCTCATGTGCATGTTTCGCTGAGTTCTTATGGCCAGTGGGATTTGACTCCAGAAGGATAATTCCAGGAGGAGGCTCTCTGAAACTGTCACATTGTCACTATTTAGCGTGTTTGACAGGTGGGTTATTCTGGTAACAGTGTAAATCTACTTGACATTCACAACACCCAAAACCACCTTTTTTCCACTCAGGGAGATAACGTAACTGAGTGAGTGTGTTTAAGCATAGCCCCTTTCTCACCACTTGAACAGTTTTGTTGATAATATTCTTCAGACATTTTTTGTTTATTCAAAACAGAAAACACATTTTGAATCTTGGCCAGGACCACCTATTTCACAGGGTCTAACTTCATGACCACAGGGAGATGGGAAAGCTAAGCTGCTGAACGCCCCCCCTCCAGACACACAGATAACTGTATGTTTTTGTGACCAGAGTAAACTCTGATTAGTTTTATTCATTCATGTAAATGTTGGGGGATTATTACTTTTAGATTTGAACCAGTAGTTTCCTCCTATTGCATCTTTCATAGAGTACTGCAAATTTCTGTGTCACTTGCAGCCCAGACCATTTCAAATAGACACACAAACACACACAAACACACAAACGCGTACACTCAGACAGACACATTTACAAGGTAACAGATATATATGCACCCTGCCTTCAACAAACATTCAAAGATCATCCATCTCGTTGGGTGTTATACACTGACTTCCTTCAACTACTTTCCCCCCTGACTGCCTCTCTCTCTCCTCTCTCCTCTCTCTCTCCTCTCTCCTCTCTCTCTCCTCTCTCCTCTCTCTCTCCTCTCTCTCCTTCCCTTCCTCTCCATCTGTACTGAGGCATTAATCAGTTTATCCATTTTCAGCTTTAGAATCCAGAATAATGAATCCGTTCTTCAATGGGATAAACATTCTCCTCACTCTGCATTCATGAAGCATGCATTGTTTGTGGTCAGGCTAGATGAAAGTGATTGTTTTTGTCAGTGTGTTGAATGGTTATCCATCTAAATCGAATCCATGCACGAGGCAATGTTTTTCTGTGGGGAATATAAGGTGAGGTCCCCACATAAGATCACATTCGGTTTGTTCTGTTTAATTTCAGACAACATATTTCCTGCTCGCGTCAATGGTAGGTATATTGAAAACATGGGATGGAAAGCATCTAGGAGGGAGAGAAATGGTGAAAGGCATGGTAAAATTATTTTTGAAATGGAGAATGAGAGATTGGGATGGAAAGTAAATAGGGAAGGAAAGATGAGTGATGAAAAAGTTGGGAGAAAACAAGAGTTTGGAAAAACAAGGACCAAGCCTCAGTGTTATTCTGTAAGACTGAGTGGAAGTGGCAGAGGGAGGAGACGAAGGGAGAGGAGAAAAAAGGGAGGTGCGCCCAACAAATTGCACCTACTAGAAAATTCCCCTGGTGATCGTTAGTGTCAGGGCTGGGAAAATAGTGTTTGATAGGAAGCATTGTTTTTCATTGCTTTTTTCATGTAATGGCATTCCACACTGCTTCCAGAATAGTTCCTGTAGTGGTTCCGTGCTCTCTGGGTTTTGTGTTGTGAATCATAGTTTTTACTCTCACCTGGCCCACATCAATGAGACAGCAACATTAACACCTGGCCATGCACTATGTCTCTATTATACACGGTAAAATTGAATCATTAGGCAACAACCATGGACGCACTGCCTTTCAAGCTACAGCAGAGTCACCAACATTATCCATTGGGATGCTGAGTGAGTATGACGCGTCGGAGCAGGTGTTTACCCAGACCTGACCAGGTTCTCCCTGCTAATCTCTGTCACAATGTTTTTTTACTCAGTCAGCCTGTACTACATTCTTGTTCACAGCCCCTACACCCCTAATTATCTTGACACGGCTGGGCTGACTTGGAACCTGATGTTATGACTGCTGTGACAGAGAAATGAGAGAAGCACAGATAGATGCAGAGACAAAGGGACAGAAAGAGATAAAAATTGAGAGAAAGAGAGAGCGATAAAGACACAAAGAGAGAGACAGAGAGATTAAAAATGAAAGGTCCAGATACAAGGACAAAGAACATCAATTCTACCTCGAATCTGTTGCCCTGGAGCTGACAAAGAATTGCACCTACAGTAGCTCGGCCTGAATACAAACAACACAGTGCACTTCTAAAAGTTTGTAAATAATCTGAGAAGGCCAGAAGGACCTTTCGCTGGACATCATCTAAATAAACATAATAAAACACATCCCAATCAGGATCTAAAAGATAACTACTTCACACTAAAATGTAACTACTTTACACTGTAAAAAGAATGAACCAACAAATAGAACAAATTGGCAAGTACCTTTTTTCCACTTGCTTTTGCAATGTGCACACTGGCATGCCAATGAAGCCCTTACGCCGAAACTGAACTGAAATATATAGTGAGAGTATTGAGAGTAGGGAAGGGGTAGGATAATGTCCCATGCTCCAATAGATGAGAAATCACAACTTAATTATGAAGGGTGAAATATGAAGTCACCCGAGGAAGTGGTTGTTCTGATATAATTTTGAACAAACAAATTATGTTTTCTTTTTCAACTCAATAGCGTAGAGGAAGTAGGTAAGTGTACTGGGACTCACTAAACCAGGTTTAAAAATTCAACTGAATTTGAATATAAATATGGTATTATCTTGCCCAGCTTTAACTGGGCTGCCTCTGGCTATTTCATGTGAAAAATCCCATTAAAAATGGCTAATTTAGATAATCCTCAAGTCCTGGTGATACATTTACATGCAATGGTTCTACAGTGTCAACTAACAAGGGGTGAAATGAAGATTTGTCGAATTGGAGTCAGGTACAGATGAAATGAGAGAGGAAATTGAAGAAGTATTGGAAGAGTAAGAGAGAGAAAAACAAAGAGAGAGGAAATAAATGTGATTGCACTCTTTTTCGTAAGCCGAGACATAATGAGCAGTATATTTTGAGTTTCCAGTACACAACACAGACCAGCAATTTCTGAGTGTGTTTATGTGTGTCAAGTGTGTGTGCGTGTGTGTGTGTTTGTGTGTGTGTGTCAAGTCTGGTGGCTTAATAACATTAACATCTACGCATGTAGGCTATTGTTTCAAAGTTTCAAATTGTTAGTGATTTCTTTAGAAACAAGTTTTTAACTGCTACATGAGGCGTAAAATAACCATTTATACATAGAACATACGCAATATTCTGCACACTAGGTTAATAACGGGGATTCTGTCAATTTCATTCAGTAAGTTTAGAGAGCAGTTTTGCATACCTCCAGGACTGACTGAATGTATGTGGAACTGACACTGTCACTGTTTGTTCAAAAAATGGTATCAGAGGAAACGCTATTGATGCTATCAATGCTGACGCCCAGTGCACAGTGTTGCCCTCCTGTTATAGTGCAGCCATGGAAATTCTGCCTCTAATAGGGTTTCCACGTTTTCCTAGTTTAGAAGCATACGCAGAACCTCTTCGTATTGGACACATTCAACAAGCTCCAGCGATTTCCTGTCTGCTTTGCAAAAAACTATCGATGGAAGCCTCTGCTCAGAGATGAATTGCACCAAACATTCTGCTTCTTCCTGAAAAGATAAGCCCAACTCCAGTGACTATAGTCCTCTCACCAGCCAACAGATGAGGAAATTAAATGCACCGCTGATTGAACGCAAACTATTGGACTGTCTTAGAGATAGAGTGGGGAATGAAGGAATGAATGGATTAAAAAAAGAGGACAAAGACAGAGCAATAGAAACTAAAATGTTGTGCAAGAGGAATTATGAAAGAGAAACACAGAGATACTGTTTTGAGTAGAAGGAAGCATTTGATTTGTAGATGTATGATTGTGATGGCTGCATATTAATACTAATACAAGAGGATGCAATACAAAGAAGTACAATTAAACCAATCACATTTTATCTAAAAGGAAGATGAACAAACATTCCAGGTATTTTTAATGGTTGGGGGGAGCAACCGTACCAAAGCAAGTGGGATGAGAGGGAAAATAAATTAGCCTGACAACAAGAAGATAGTCTCTTCTTTCCCTTCATATAACATTTCACAGGTGCATACAGTGACTGTTAAAAGTAACAGTCAAAACCAGAAATAACCTCAGGTAGCTTCCAATATACAGTAACTGTCCAGGAGTTTGTAGACAAAAAGTTCCATTAACAATGTGCGAATTTGAAAGTATGAATGTAAGAGATAATCGGCACAGGAAACAAAAAAACAAGGACTGGAACTGGAAACACACAGGCTGAAAGTTGTCTCTGCTACGGTCCAGACGTCATTACTCTGTTTGCCCTTTTACTTAATACTACAAAGGTCTGTACTTCCACCTCCGTTATACAGTCCATTATGGTCTTCAGTGCAGAAGGGAATGGGCCACAGCTGGTAATGACTGATGAAACTCAGAAGATTGGTCAAGTCACCTTTAGTTCTGAAAGTGTACAATATGCATACTTCCTGATAGATTTCCTGAGACAGTGCTTTATGCCAGGAGAGGTATTTTGCTATCTATCAGACAGTGAGCAGTGGCCGTCTCTCTTCCTATTTTCTCTCTGAAGCCATTACTCTGTCGGCCTCTATCTTTTGTCTTCTCTGCCTGTCTCTGTCTCTTGTCCACTCTTTGTTTGTCTCTAAGTGGTTCCTATAGCAGTGACCTACGTG
Organism: Esox masquinongy; assembly: GCA_016801175.1. Taxonomy (NCBI): domain Eukaryota; kingdom Metazoa; phylum Chordata; class Actinopteri; order Esociformes; family Esocidae; genus Esox; species Esox masquinongy. The sequence goes on from JACXGI010002604.1 coordinate 26,294, forward strand.
TTAATTAGTAGAGATCCTCGTCCCTGAGCTGTTGTGTTCTTTTGCTACACTGGGTTCCCTGACATGGTCAGCACTTAGCAGACACACAGGCACAAAGCCTGCCCCTCACACACACATAAACAGACAGACACACAGGCATAAAGCCTGCCCCTCACACACATACATAAACAGACAGACACACAGGCATAAAGCCTGCCCCTCACATACA
>JACXGI010002604.1:26601-49581 GCA_016801175.1 Esox masquinongy
ACACACACACACACACACACACACACACACACACACACACACACAACTGTGGGGTCTGTGAGAGACTTGGTAGAGGACGAGGAAAGGAGAGAGGAGACCTTACCTGCTCCGTTAATGGGGATGCGACAACAGAACAGGAGAGAGAAGGAGAGCAGAAAAGAAAATGGAAAGGTTTTCTGGGTAGACAGTGTGTGTCTATGAAAGGAGAATGAGGTGAAAACCAATGGTTAGAATGTGTTGAAAATGTGTCCACAGAGAGTTTGGGAGAGAAGGAGGAAGACAACAAGACTGAGAAGAAGACAGAGAACTGGAGTGACAGAGATTAAAGAGACAGAGAAGCAGCGTTCTGATTGATGCACAGGCGGAATGGTTGTGTCTGCCAGGAGCCATGGTGCTATCAGCTCATTAATCCCACAAACAGATCGGCAGAGAGAGACTATCAAACCCTAAATCCAACCCGGGCCACTCCAGGATTGTAATGATCCAGAGTCAGGAATGTTGCAGAATTGATCAGAGAGCAGAGTAGCGGATGAGGAGCCCAGAGTGCGGAGGCACATCGCATCATCAGCTTGTCAAATCACCATCCTCCTCAGATACCCAGAATGCAATGCAAACCAAAAGAGTAGAAAGGAGAGAGGTGTGTCTGCAGTTAGGACGGTAGTGAGGCAACTCCAACAGGCTATTCAGGAGATGTGGATGGAGAGAAAAAGTAAATGAGAGGATGAGCCATGATAGTGGTGGTAAAGATTAACAGAGAAAGATGAGGTGCGACAGAGGGCAACCTGTGAGAGAGCTAGCCATGTCCCCACAGAAATACCCACCCCCAAAAAAGACCATCCCAAATCCTGAACCGGACACAAATTAAGAAGTACCAACCCAGGGGACTCTCCCTGCTCCAGACAGCACCCCCCTTTAAACAGTGCCCATGATGTTGCCACAGCCCCAGAGGAGTGGTTGTGTGCACCCTGTGTGACTGTTTGGGTAGCCTGGGGACTTGGCTGGTGACTACAGCCTGGCTGGTGACTACAGGCAGAATACAACTGATTTCACCTGTCGGTAATGGTTCTACTTCGGTCTCTGCCCATAAAACCAGGCCAGCCTAGTTAACCGGAAGACTCCTGTTTTGGAAGACCAGTTTATTGGCCAGGACACACTGCTATAAGGGAGCTGTTGCGTGAGACAGAACCTGGCTGCTAGTTCCCAGCTGAGGCACATCGGCCTGTAGTCTCCAGCTATTAGTCCTTGTTAAGTGGATTGTTTAGCTCCTGATTTGTTGTGCATAGGCTAACCTTCAGTATGGATTTACCCTTATTTTCCTTTGCCATTCGCACTTTAACTATTTACACACTGAGAAAGAGTGTAATAGTATTTTTAATCCGAATGAGAAATCTGGGTTGAACAAACACTTGTTTTTATTTTTCAATTTTCTTCTGTCTTTTTTTCCACTACTGTACATTTTCTTTCTTCTTACCCTTTGCCAGGTTCTAAAGGCTGAATCTGCCAAACTTTGGGACTGGCCAAGGTGTGCGTTTGGCATCTGACATCTTGCCTCAGTGGTTTCTGGGTCAGGATATGGGTCTCCCCCATGGTTCCTGGATCAGAATGTGGGTCTCCCCCTGTGGTTTCAGGGTCAGGATATAGGCTTCCCATAATGGTTTCTGGGTCAAGATGTGTGTCTCCCCTAGTGATTTCTGGGCCAAGATGTGGGTCTCCCCTCATAATTTCTGGGCCAAGATGTGGGTCTCTGCTCGTGATTTCTGGGCCAAGACGTGGGTCTCCCCTCTTGATTTCTGGGCCAAGATGTGGGCCTCCCCCAATGGTTTCTGGAACATGTGCCGTACAGAGCATCACAACAAGAATGTCCCACTGTGGCATTGCACATGCATGCTCAGAATACTGTTAATCGAAAATAGAAGGTACAGATGTTCTCTCCATCTCCTTCTCTGTATTTTATACCTCTGTCTACCTTTCTCTACACCTTTATGTCTCTGTCTACCTCTCTCTCTGTCTACCTCAATCTACAACTCTCCCAACATCGCTATTTTTCTGGCTACGTCGCTCTGTCTGTTTCTGAGTCCAGACTGTGGTTGGGCCACTCAAGGACATTCGCAGACTCGTCCCGAAGCCCCTCCTGCATTGCCTTGGCTGTGTGCTTTGGGTCATTGTCCTGTTTGAAGGCGAACCTTCACCCCAGTCTGAGTTCCTGAGTGCTCCCCCAGGAGGTTTTCATTAAGGATCTGTCTGTACATAGCTCCCTTCATCTTTTACTCAAGATGAGGTTGGTATAGGTCAGGTGATGAACAGTGCCTGGTTTCCTCCAGATGTGATGCTTGCTATTAAGGCCAAAGAGTTCAATATTGGTTTCATAAGACTAGAAGATCATGTTTCTTATGGTCTGAGGGTTGTTCAGGAGCCCTCCCTCATTTATATCTCTCATTTCCTACCTCTAGCTCCCCAGACTTGTAAATATTCCTTGTAGTATTACTTTGTCTGACTTCCTTTACCCTTCTCTGTCACAGTTGTTTACAAAACACTCCCACAATAGATGGGGTTTTTGTTTATCACTATTGTGACAGGTTGGATAGAAACTAACTCCAACTTCTTTTTCTCTGCTGGCTGTTTGACTAGATCCATCCTTATCACAGCCCAACAGCAAAGAAGGAACTACAAACCTGTGCTCAATCATTCACAAAAGATAATTAAATGCTGCAAGACCCCCCCGCCCCCCAGGAGACCCTACCTTGTATTCCGCAACTTGACTGACACACAAACACAAAAATACAGGGACAGATGCAGCCACACACAAAAACAAAGATACAGCAGATCTTAAAGTCTTCCAAGTTTGAAAAACATTTGCTGTTTTGAAGCAAATTGCCTGCAATTCTATAAATTTTCCACAGCTTACAACGTGATAGCTTTGAAATCAATGGAAATCAATGGGGGCGCTAATTTGACCAATATATTCTTCTTCCAGATTTAGACATATCACAGTACTATCGGCTATAAATGGAAGGGCAGCACAGCAAAATGAAGAATGGGACACAGCTCCTAACGTAACAGAATTAAAACTCTCCCCTACAAAGTCATTCATTACTGAACATCACAGATCTCACACCCCTCTATCACTCTGCGCGTGTGTTTATGCCTAAATGTTCTGTACTGTATGTGTGTATGTGTTTCTCAACTGTTTCTAAAAGACTAACAGAGTTTCTAAAACTAATAAAGATCTCATATCAAGCCAATCACTTATTACTAGATTTCCTTCAAGAACCATCTCTGAGCTTGTTTAAATGATAATAAAACCCCCATTGTAATGGACAAGTCAATTACAGTAAGAATCATAGGGATGGCTGTCTTAAAAGGGTGAAGGTTCACCTTGTTAGCTGCTCCCGGGTAGAACATACTGTATGATACAGCAAAATTAGAATGGGCATGACATGGAGAGGACAGAGAGTACTACAAAGGACAGGCCTGTCAAGAGACAGAAGAGAGAAGGTAAGAGAGAAAGAGAGAGGGTCAGGGAGAGAGAGAGAGAAACAGAAGAGCGAGGGTGAGAGACAAATTAATAGAGAAAGAAGGGTGAGAGATGCAGAGAGGAGAAGAGAGGGTTAGAGAGAGAATGGAAAAGAAAGAGCATTAGCAAGAGAGATGCAGTACTGAGATAGAGAGAAAAGAGGAGGTGATGGGGAAAGGGAGAGAAAAAGAGGGAGGAAGAAGGAAGAGGGAGGCAGGTAGAGACCCATCTGAGAGTAAAAGACTCCAGCTCTGCTCCTCCAGATGGTGTTCATTGATTATTCATTGAAGGCGATGGATGCCGCTGTCTTTGCTCCCTGCTATGTTCCACAGACCTACCCTCCTCTCCACATTCCACCCTTCACTCTGCCTCCAAGGACATGGGGGTGGTGTGGATGCAAAGGTGGTGCTAGTGTGTGTGTGTGTGTGTGTATATGTGTGTGTTTGTGTGTGTGTATGTGTGTATGTTTTTGTGTGTGCATGTGTGTGTGTTTGTGTGTGCGTGTGTGTGTGTGTTTATGTGTGCATGTGTGTGCGTGTGTGTGTTTGCGTGTGTGCTGGGCATGGAGGTGTTGTCCTACCATACATAATGTATGCATAGTCGCCCCAACACCCTTTAACCCCAAACACCCCTTCTTTTCTCTGGGATTGTAGCCCTTCAAGGACGTTGTGATGTTATTTAATATAATTGGAGTCTGACACACTGACACAGGTGATAAGTTTCTTTAAAGTGTCTTTACTGTGTTAGAAATCAGCCGGTTCATATAGTGGTTGAAATAATGATGGCGTACCCGTTCGTCAAGGGAGAGAGTCATTCAATTATTTATTGCAGCATTTGATAGTGTGTTTTCATTATGTTACAGGCTCGAGCTCATCTCACTCAATCTCAAAAGAAACTTCCGGTTGTCCTCACCTTTATAGTCATCCCATCCTGCAATACACATAAGCCTTTTGGCTATTTACTGTCGCGCTTTAAATGAACGTGACTTCCTGTGTACAGATAAACAGATGGTCTGTTGTTATCTAAACATTCATATACTTCAACAACTGCATTCTCCTAACTAGTCACACACGGCCGTAATGCGTGCTTGGCAACCAGCTGTCTTTACGACAGGTCCCGCGTATCATTACATCTTCCCCTTTCAATGAAGATACAAACCCATACTGAACCAAAGTCACCATATACACATACAGCATAGACATGTAAACCTAATTATTGGTGATAACTAACTTGCATATTTAACTGTAGCCTTATTAGCCTGCTGGCTATTGAATGCATATACATTTCCAACTATTTAGGGTGTTGGTAACATCCTGCCTATAATTCCATTTCGACTGCAGGCTATGTCATACGCTGGGATCTGCGTACCGTACATGTAATGTGTTATCTGGAGTCGCTCCAGAGGTGTCTGTCATGTTCATGGTTGGATCACCCCGGTCCCTGGTGTCCTCTCCGTTACCATTCTCACTTTCATTTCATTACATCCACAACTCCTCCACCCTGTCCTGCTGAGGCTGGAATGTTTCTGAGAAGCTGTGTTCTGTTGCGGCGAAACACCTGGCACTCCCCTGTCCGGGCTTGTAGGACCTAGGTGCAACCTGTTCCAGTAACGTCCCCTTCTCGACCAAGAACCCGGGTCCTAAACTCGTGCTATTTCCTTGTCCTGTAGTGGAACCTGAGGTGTTGCCGTGCGATCATATTGAGATCCTGCAACCCAATCGGAAGCTCTGCACACGTCTTGTCACTTTCCAAGGGGGCTGCCCTATATGACATCAGGTTGTTAGGGCAAAAGAAGGACAGCAGGTGTTCACTTGCCAGAATGCGTAGTATTTCCATACACTCCTTCTCATGCTCATGGCCCCACTGGAGCTCTGATGTCTTGGTGCAACATCTTTCTTAGGCTGGCTGTTTTCACCGACAAACTTGGAATGAATCGGGCAAAGTATTTATTAACCATGCCAAGGGCCTTCTGAACCCTTTTCTTTCCCGTAGGCCTCTCCATGTCCTATATAGCCTGTACCTTTGCTTCGTCTGGCTGGATGCCTTCACAGGAAATTTTATCTCCTAGGAACTTGATCTCAGAAGCACTGAACAGACATTTGTCCTTATTCAGTTTGAGTCCATACTGCCGGATCCTTTGCATTGTTTCATCCAGCCTCTCGTCATGTTCCATTTGCGTAGAGCCCCACACTACCAGGTCATCAACATATACCCTGACACCTTCCAGAGCCTGTATCATTTGCTCCGTCACTCTGTGGAAGATTTCTGGGGTGGAGCATATACCAAAGAGTAAGTGCTGGTAAGAGTAGCAGCCAAACAGAGTGTTAAATGTGCACAGTTTAGCACTGTCCTCATCAGGTCTTAACTGCCAAAACCCATGTGAGGCATTCATCTTGGGGAAGTATTTAGCACCTGTCATTTCACTATATTTCTTCTCTCTTAGGAATCTGGTAATGTCCCCTTTTGATGTTTGCATTAATCTCTTTAGGATCCACGCAAACCCTCAGTTTATCATTTTTCTTTACACAGACCATGGAGTTACCCAGTCAGTGGGTTCCTCAATTGTTTTTTACAACACCCAGGCCCTCCATGCGGTCTAGCTCTGCCCTTAGTTTCTCTCTTAGCTCCACTGGAACTCTCCTGGGCGGGTGAATCACTGGTTGTGCCTCTTCTCTCAGTCTGATAGAGTACGTGAAGGGCAGTGCTCCATAACCCTGAAACAACTCTGCACACTTGCGTGATATTGCCTCATGAGTTGGATTTGCAACATCCTCTTGGGCACTGCGCACACAGCTCGTTTCATTGATAGCGTAGTCTCGTCTCACTAAATCTAAGTACTGATATAACTTGCTCTCCCAACAGTGACACATGTCCCTCAGGCACTATCACAAACATCAAGGGTTCAGCCTCCACATTCCCTTTGTTTCAATGCCATTGTATGCCCTCAATGCCACTACTTTTCTGCGCGTGTTAGGTTTCACTTTGAGATTCTGAATACTTATAAGGTTATAAGGTTTGCTCTAGCACCTGTATTGAGTTTAAATGGGACAATGGCACCATTCACCAGCAAGGGAGCTATCCCTGTTTCTGTCCGCAGTGCGTACACGTCTCTCGTGTCCAGGGTTGGCTCACTTTGAACCATTCCCACAAATAGTTCCTCTGATTCTAAAACAGCTTGTTCCTCATTGACGACATGTGATGTTTTCCGGCCTATAGATTTTTTCCTAACGAGTGCACATTTTCGCGAAATGATTTCTGCCTCTGCATATAACACAGTTCATACCGTATGCACGACACTGCCCCACAACAAGCCTATTACCGTCACGTATCATAGAGTCCTAAAGCTGTCCAGAGTTGCACGTCCGTGCCTTTATCTTCAAGTCTGTTAAAAAGATATCGAAAGACTCACCCTGTTTTTGAACACGGGAGCAAAACACGTTCCTCTCGTACGATTCGTTCTATTTCGGTGTGCGGTAATTGTCGAATAGTTTCAACACCGTGTCCAGATCATTCTCTTTACCCACATCCTCGAAGGTGGATGTGTTGTACAGTTCTATAGCTTGCGGCCCAGCCACTGCTAGTAACAGAACTACCTTACGTACTCCTAGGCAGTCAGCAGCGCCGATCACAGTGAGGTAGACAAGAAAGCCTTGTTTGAAACTTTCCATCAATTTTCATCAACACCTCCATCCAGTTGGAGAAAAGATGGCAGCTTTATCCCTTCCATTATGTCCTCTCGTGTGTTTTCACTCCGGGTACCATGTAATGTCATTTAATATAATTGGAGTGTGACACAGGTGATAGGTTGAGTGTCTTTATAGTATTCTCCTAACTGCCACACAATGCCGTAACGCGTGCTTGGCAACCAGCTGTCTTTACGACAGCTCCTACATATCATTGGGGACATGCTATAAGAAAATGAAACACTGAGACGGTGTCCAGTGGAAAGACATTCAGGAAATGTTTTGATTGGTAGAAATTGACCGTGCGGGTCTTCACGGAATTATGTGACTGGGACCTGGGAAGACGTGAGAGATACGGTGGGGGGAGAGAGAGATGGGAGGCTTTTAATTGATCCGCCTGCTGAGTGACTTGTCACTGTCAACCCTTAATGCTCCGGCATGAATCACATACTGCTCAACCTTTCCATGTGTGAAGCAATACTGAAGCTTCAGCGAGTGGCTGCAGCAGACCAGTGTGACTGGATATAACCTGCTTAGGGACAGATTTATGATCTCAGGGTGTTTAATAGTTTTTTTCCCCTGTAGTTTGGGTATTTGGCTGAAGGTCAAGATTCGGTGGTAGGAGGGTGTGTGCACACGAGCCCATGCAAACACACACATACACGCACGTGCGTGAATGCGCACACACATGCACACGCGTACGTACACACACACACACACACACACACACACACACACACACACACACTTCAATTACTAGCCAAGAGGCCCTGTCACACATATCGAGGCAAACAGTTTAGCTCAATTCCTATGATGGATTTCAGGATTGGTCTGTCACTTCCAATTAGCATTCTCTATAATAGAGGAAGAGAGGGAAAGTAAGACACAAAAATAGAGGGAGAGATTTCTCTGACTATAACCCATATGCATATTCAGTTTTAAATTATGTGTGTGTATCTGTGTGTGTATCTGTGTGTGTGTGTGTATTGTACATTGTGTTTCTGTATGTAATGTACATGTTGAAGGGGGTTAAAGGTAAAGTTTGAGTTCTGAGAGGTAGTTTTTGACCTGGACTGTACACACTGCGGCTATTTCTCTCTCTTTACATAATGCTGTTAGTGTGTGTGTGTGTGTGTGTGTGTATTTGAGTGTGTGTGTGCATATGTGTTCATGTGTGTCAGGTGAACCATAACTGACACAGAAAAACATCCATTAACAGAGGAATGCGAATGGACAGGATTCTGCAGAGGATCTTTAAACCCTCCAATCAGTGATGTTCATTTGCATAAGGTGGTACCAATCGAAGGAAAAGCAATGTGTGTTTTGTTGCATAATAATGACGCTTCAACAGCAGAAACGTGTCCCAACTTTAACAAACATTAGCAGTCCTCGCGTGTAATTACAGTGCAACACAAACAAAATATATTTTCCACTCAAAATGTGATATAATGTTTGTGATACAAGTTCCAAAACTCAATAGCAGCTAAATCTCAGTGCATTTAGCCTTACACCAAGCTGTTCTCTGCAGGGTTCTTTGCAGTCTGTGTCTGGCACAACAAGCATTTACTAGCTGCTCTGTGGCAATATATGTTCATTGGTCAGAGTCCACTGGAAATACTGGCACAGTTTTGACATGGCCCAGGGTGTGAAACCTCCCGTGTGCACAGATGGCATCCATTTTTCTCACCACAGCCTGTGTTGTGAGCTCGCACGCACACAAGCTCACAGACACGCGCACACACACACACGCGCACACACACACACACACACACACACACACACACAACTTGACCCTTGGTAGACTGCCACTATTTTGTCCCAGCGGGTTTACTACAACCCTGTTTCCAAAAATGTTGGGGTGCTGCATGAAATGTAAATGAAAACAGAATGCAATGATGTGCATATCATTAAACGCTAAATGCAATAGAAAATAATGCAGACAACATACCAAATGTTGAAACAGAGACATTTTATTTTTTCTTGAAAAATTTATGCCCACTTTGCATTTGATGCCAGCAACATGCTTCAAAAGAGTTGGGACAGAGGCAACAAAAGACTGAAAAAGTTGTGTAATGCTAAAAAACTAAACCTGGTGGAATATCAAGTGAGGATGGGTTCACCACCTGTGAAAGACTGCGCAGGCAAAAAGTGCAACAATTTAAGAATACTGTTTGTCAATGTAAAATTGCAGGGTTTGGGGATCTCATCATCTACAGTACATGATCAGTAATAGATTCAGAGAATCTTGAAAAATCTCTGTACGCACGAGACAAGGCTGCAAACCAATATTGGATGACTGTGATCTTCGGGCCCTCAGACAGCACTGCATTAAAAACAGACACGATTCTGTAGTGGAAATCATTGCATGGGCTCAGAAACACTTCCGAAAACCATTGACGGTGAACACAGATTGTCGCTGCATGCGTAAATGCAAAAAAAACTCTACCATGCAAAGAAGAATCCATACATAAACAAGATTCAGAAGCACTGCCGCCTTCTCTGGGCCCGAGCTCATTTAAGAAGGACTGAGGTGAAGTGGAAAACTGTCCTGTGGTCTGACAAATCAAAATGTGAAATAATTTTTGGGAATCATGGACACTGCGTCCTCTGGACTATAGAGAGGCACCATCCAACTTCATATCAGCGCACAGTTCAAAAGCCAGCATCCGTGATGGTATGGGGGTGCATTAGCGCACATGGCATGGGTGACTCGCACATCTGTGAAGGCACCATTAATGCTGAACAATATATACAGGTTTTGGAGCAACATATGCTGCCATCCAGATTCCTTCTTTTTCAGGGAAGGCCTTGCTTATTTTTGCAAGACAATGCCAATCCACATTCTGCACGTATTACAACAGCATGACTCCATAGTAAAGGAGTCTGGGTGCTAAACTAGACTGCCTGCAGTCCAGACCTGTCACCCATTGAATACATTTGACGTATTATGAAACGAAAAATACGACAAAGGAGACCTATATTAAGCAAGAATGGGAAAATGTTTCACTTTCAAAACTACAGCAATTGGTCTCCTCCGTTCCCAAATGCTTACAGAGTATTGTTAAAAGAAGAAGTGATGCAACACAGTGGTAAACTGTGCCCCAGTGCCAACGTGTTGCTGGCATCAAATTCAAAATGGGCATGTATTTTTCCAAAAACAATTAAAAATCTCAGTTTCAACATTTGATGTTGTCTTTGTACTATTTTCAATTAAATATAGGGATAAATGATTTACACATCATTGCATTGTTTTTATTTACATTTTACGCGGCATCTCAACTTTTTTGGAAACAAGGTGGTACAACCCTGTAATCTCCACAAAGATTCAACCATACCACAGCACACACAAATACACATACACACATAAAAATACTTTTATGACTTTTGATGGCTAATATTTTATTGCAAAACCTTCCTGAATCTTTAACCCTAAATTCTACCCTAGTCTCAACCTTTTCTCTAACCTTAACCTTTGCAACCTCATTTTAAAAACCTATGCCTTACCCCAAGCTCCTAAACCTAACCTAACCCCAAGTTTAGAAAGTCATTTTGGAAAAAATTGACAAAAGGTATTTATGCAAAATAAAATATACAGAAATGGTTGAGACAAAAACACATACAGAGAGACTATAAGCCTCAGGTCCCAGAAAGGGGTGGGAAGCAAAAACACAGCATCCTTCATGCCCCAGGGCTTTTTTGGAATTCAGGCTTTTAAACCTATTTTTTGTCTAACTCCCGGTATAGGGCGCTAAATAAAAAGCCCATCATTGTTATTCATGGATGGTTTGTGTATGCAATTCCCCTGCGAGCTGGTGGTGCAGTAATAGAAACTCCATATTTTCTTTGGTGTAAACTACACTTATTCAAAAAAAAATACACAAAATGGGTTATAAGCAAAAAAGTTTGACCATAGTGGTGTTTTTGGGTGTGTGTGTGTGAGAGAGACAGAGAGAGAGAGAGAGTGTATGTGTGTGTGTTTTCCTTGTTTTTCCTCGTTTTGTGATCTGAGAGTAATAAGTCTCTTGTATTTTCTAACAGGGTATGTTTGAGGTAGACATGGTGTTTGATATAGACAGTGTTTGAGCTAGACATTGTGTTTGAGACAGACATTGTGTTTGATATAGACATTGTGTTTGAGATAGACATTGTGTTTGAGATAGACATGGTGTTCGAGTCAGACATTTTATTTGAAGCAGACATTGTGTTTGAGGTAGCCATTGTGTTTGAGGTAGACACTGTGTTTGAGATAGACACTGTGTTTGAGATAGACATGGTGTTAGAGGTAGACATTGTGTTTGAAGCAGACATTCTGTTTGAGGTAGCCATTGTGTTTGAGGTAGACATTGTGTTTGAGGTAGACACTGTGTTTGAGACAGACATGGTTTTGAGGTAGACATTGTGTTTGAGGTAGACACTGTGTTTGAGATAGACATGGTGTTAGAGGTAGACATTGTGTTTGAAGCAGACATTCTGTTTGAGGTAGCCATTGTGTTTGAAGTAGACATTGTGTTTGAGGTAGACACTGTGTTTGAGATAGACATGGTTTTGAGGTAGACATTGTGTTTGAGGTAGACACTGTGTTTGAGATAGACATGGTGTTTGAGGTAGACATTGTGTTTGAGGTAGACACTGTGTTTGAGATAGACATGGTTTTGAGGTAGACATTGTGTTTGAGGTAGACACTGTGTTTGAGATAGACATTGTGTTTGAAGCAGACATTGTGTTTGAGGTAGACACTGTGTTTGAGATAGACATGGTGTTTGAAGTAGACATGGTGTTTGGTTTGGGTAGCATTGAATTGCTGACAAGGACACATTCTAAATGGAATGAGTGCAGTGAGAATGTCAGCCTGAGTTCTCCTAACTTTTCCTTTTAATCACACCATAATTAAAATGAATTGCTTTTTATTGCTGTTTTTTTATCCCAGTGTACTAGCTTTATGCTTTTATTGATTTATCTTAGGCTGTTATTCCAAACCGCACTGGAGTTGTAATAGTTTTAGCTCTGCACAATCCTAGATGTGGAACGGATGCCTTTATTATTTCTGTTTCGTTCTGCTGCTTTCAAAATTGATGAATTTCAATAGGAAAGGAAAGTAGCCTAGTCAACGGTACAAAACAGATAAATTAGTTATTCACCTGTGTTTGTCATTCTGTATTAACCGTGAATGGACTCAAAATAATTGGTAGATTGCTGCTATGGAAGAAGCTCCAAGACTGTACAAACTTAATGAGTAGTTTCTCTTTCTCTTTCTCTTCTCATCAAACTTTTATATCTGCAAAGGAGTAGTACCGCTTCATTGGGCTGCAGGCGTAAAAACAGTAAAAGCAGAATAAGAAATGCCTTAGTCGTTTGGAAGAATGCTAAAGCAGGTAGGTGTGTGTTCTGTCAAATGGGCCTGTCAGACAAAAATAAAAGAAGAGGAGAGGTGACCTGAGACCAGATGCCTTAACTGGGAGCTGTCCAGCACCACACACCCCTGGATAGCAGTCCCAGACAAGGCGCCAATAGCCTTACTATTTTCAGCACCATGGATAACACCAGTTGACAAGCCGCTGCAGCAGAAAGTCCCTCAGCGTGTTCAGCACCCTGGACAGATCCCCAAAATCACTCATACCACTGATAGGCAGGGCCAAAATACTCAATAAATATATGATTACAAGTGTTTCAAACACACACACAGACACACAAATGTGTCTTTCAATCCTTGTGGGGACCTAAGACCTAACCCTAATCATGAAATCCAATCCTGAATTGAATCCCTATTCCCTAGCCCTAACCCAACCTCACCTTAACCCCAATAACCTGTTATGCCTAAACTTCTTACCCCAAATCTAACTGGTAATGCTAAAAAGTAACAGCGATTCTCACACTATGCCCAAATGTTTCTCTATACTGCTTAGTCGTAATTGACATTTTCCTTATTGGGGACCTTCCAAAAACCTGGTTTAGACTAGGGGTGGAACGGAACCCCTAACCCACAATACGGTGCGTATTGCAGTTTGAGGGTCATGCACATAGGTTCAGTACATTGCAAACACATTATCACCAGTTGCAGAAGATAATTTTTTTGTTTATTTGACAAACGATGCAACACCAATTCATGAAGAATTTACAACGCTTGATCAGAGTTCAGCCTAAAATCCAATGAAGTGTGACATGTAAACATGACACAAGCATTGTTTTACAATCATATGGTGTGGCTACTAACCCTACCTATTTGCTGAAAGAGCGCAGAAACTACAGCCAACCAGATGACAGGCACATACCCTCCACCCACACACCCCCACCCATTGCTCCTGTCATTTCTGAAGCTCGATTAGACTGCTGCTAAAGGCTGCCTGAAAACTTTGGGGAGACTAAGCAGTGTTGTTTCTTGGCGTTTCCATGCTGCTCCGGGGATACTGATACTGGGGTGACGTCAGCATAGACGTGTCAACTTGTGCTATTGCATTAAATGTCACGACTAAGTGTTCTTGTCCTTGGTGGATGAAGAACCTTGCTCTTGACCAAAGCAAGGTCAACAGGTCAGGGTGCCATGCCCTTCACCTCTTCTCTACCCCCCCCCCCCCACTCCTGCGTGAATTGAATACACATATACATATTTGAACCTTCACATATTCAGTAGCTTCAGAATCACTGCTGATGAATAACTGGGCAGCGGTGTACAGTAATGGTGTAGAGCAACACACATCTTATTGGTTACAGTCTTGAGCCAGTGGTTGAAAGGATGATGGTTTGAATCCCCAAGGAGACAAAAATCAGCTGATGTGTCCTTGAGAAAGACACTTGTTTCTGTTAGTCGCTCTGGACTGCCTGCCAAAAATGATGAGCTGATTGAACCTGGAAAATGCAAGACCGACAATTTGATAGAGGAACAAACAATACGCAGAATGATGAAATGACATGCTGTGGGGTGTGAAAGAGGGGGAAGAGGATTTTTGTGATGTGTTTAGTGTGACCGCCAACCACATTCTTAAACATAGCAATCAAAAAAGACAATATATTATCTTTTTTGATTGACAGCGCATTGTATCACAGACTCAGAAGCCTTGTTCAGAGCATGTTCTAGCTTTCGCTTTTCCTCCCTCTTTCTGTCTTTCTCCATCTCTCTGTATGTCTTTGTGGAGCCCAAGGCTACATATACCGGCCAAGCACTCTGACTGAAAATAGAAGCAATCATTTATTCATCGATTGAAACATCAGATGACAAAGAGAAACATGAGAGACAATGAGGGAGAGATGAAGAATGGCTTAAGGGTGGGGAGATAGAGAAAAGAAAAATTAACAGAGTGGGGTGACAGTGATTGAATGGCTTTGCACGTTATAATGCTTTGTGCTGTTGGTTGTTAGACGTGTGATAATATAGTCATAGACCTTAAAGCAATGTAAATGGCTAATTTTTCCCAACTAGGCTGTGGAAGTAACAACTAGTGCACATCACAGATGTGGGATTAAAACCCACCAAGATATCATGTTCTTATAGAATTTATTAATAACACATCATGAAATGGAGGCATATTGAAAAAGAACACTATCCCTGCTCATCCCCTCAACACCCCCGCCCCCCAGCAGTACCTTGTAGCATAAACAGGTCATTTGGACATTTGGCCTGTACTAGACAGTGTGGTGCTCTTGCGGCAACTGCAAGGAGAGGCCCATTGTCACGGAGCCTGCTGCAAAGAAGCAGAACAGAATGGAATGTGTCACTGCCTGGCAGTTTGCTGAGTCACTGGGAGACCAGGGTTTGAATGCTCTTTGCGGACTGGCCCAGGGGTCCCGAGGAAGGCGGAGCATTAAAGCCTGGCTTTAATTGAACGGCAATCTTCCAATGTTAATAGCCAATAGCAAAGGCCCCAGCACACCACTGCTGGATTGACTGTGAAGCTAAGAAGGGTCTGTCCTGTCCTGGTCTGGCCTTGGATGGAAGACCAGATAGAGCTGGAAGTGGCGTTCGGGGACCAGTAAAGAGGCTCTATTCCCACTGGTAAAGATCAAATCCCAATGATCCAGGACAGTAAAAAGGGATCATTGCCCTGTGTCCGGGATAATATGTGGGTGGTCACAGAGGATCCCATGGCATCAGAGTGGGGATGTTCAACAGTGGGTTATGGACTAATATCCAATCTGGTCCTCATAATGTGTCATTATAGCCACGTAATCATCTCCAACTTCAACTTGGCTTATCTGTCTATACATATAATACACGCGTGCAATTATTTATGTCCTATACGTACATCGCTTAAGCAAGGATAGAGCTCATCGTACACTAATCCATACTGGAAGCCATATGGGTTACCTGCAGGAACTAACGTACAATGAGATACCCAACTGGGTGTTGCTACAGGAAGTACTTCACATGGGTGTTATATACAATAAGTCATCTACAATAGATAATCTACCTGAGTGTTATCTAGTGGACGTAATCTACATTCTGGGAATAATCTTTCCTTCAGTTTGATTTGAAGCAGGATAAGCTCATGGCAATATATGACCTCGGAGTACCTCGGCCTGGCCATAACTATGGCTCTGCCAGCTATGGTTAGACAGCCCTGTGTGACTCTTTATCTGCTCCTGTGTGGCTCCATAACCATCAGTGATTAGTCATTTAAACTGTGCAAGGCAAAAGCTCAGAACAAAGATTCTCGTTTTATTGACACAAATCATTTACTATCTCTTTTCAGATACAACACATGTCCAGCAAAAGCGCAAAAAGAGTGAAAAGCCATTGTCCTCTGCAAGGGGGTTTACATTTAAACAGCATTATCCTCAGCTAGATGTGTTGGAGGGGGAGATACATTTAAGAGCATTATCCATGACTAGAAGAGATACTTTAAACAAGGCTGATGATGATTCAGTTGAAGAGAGAATAATCATAGGACTATGCTCTTGTCTTCAGGATACATAACATGACATTCTATTATTTTGTATTCTTCAGAACGGTATAAGCTGAATATGAGCTAGGTCCCGCCCACATACTGTCAAACTAAACATAGACAGAGAAGCAAAGCCAGTGCTAACAGTAAGGAGGTGATACAAGAAGACTACCTAAAAAAAAATGAATTGCCCGAATGGAAAAAGACACATTCTAAAAACAGACAAGTAAAATGCAAACATCATTACAACCCCAAATCCCCGACATCCAACAGGTAACTCCACGAACCCCTGACCCCTGACCCGTCCCACTCTTTTATAGGTATAGCATCATACAGAAAAAAGACATTCAAAAGGTAGCAGGCCAGAGTGGTAAAAAAAAAAACACTCATGCAAATCAAGGCGGTGTCACATGGAATCACAAACACAGGAAAGTCTTCGGCCAGTTGTCAACCCAAGAGATTCGTGGTAGCGCAGTCGACAATGCAAATGTTAAAGGCAATGTTCCAGCCACATTCACAGTAAACACTGCAGAAGTTTGGGTCAATCTGAAATTACCTTTTAAATGCCAAGTGCGCTACTACATGCCTCTCATACAGACTGGATACCGACTGAATACCAACCGTATCCTGGTACAGTACTACAGTGAGCCCCAACGGTCGGTGCCTTCAGGGACCGTATTGAAAATGCGTGTCAGAGTAGCAGTGCTGATCTACAGATCAGAATTGCCCTTTAAATTCTAATGAATAAGAGACAGGGGACCTGATCCCAGAACGGCACTCCCGAGCTGAGACCCATCGTGAATACAGGTCTTTCTACTGATGTTGATGTCACTGTTGTCAGACTTCTTTATTTGCTTCTGAATTGATAAAAAGGATATGTGTGCGTTATGTCTGTGGTCTTCTGGACATAATATCCTGGTTCTCCCCACGGTTTACCAAATTATGGCCAGGTTCCTACGCTTCAAATAGGTTCTCCCCTTATTCGAGGTGGGGCGGGTTCTCTCTCAGTCAGAGGCCCAAGATGGTCCTGGTTGGCAAAAAGTTTTTAACCAATGTCATTGTCTTTTGTTAGGACCCCTTGACATGCATAGAGCTCTGTCCGGCAAGGATGAGGGAGGAGGGAGGAGTCAGGAGGAGACCAGAGAAGGGAGGTGGAGGAAGGAGGTGGCTGGGGAGAGTTCCAGTACAGAGAGAAGAGCCATAGAGACGCTCCTACCATGGTTACCATTCATTTAAAAAAAGAAAGGCGTGATGATTTTTTGGCATCTTATCTTTTCAGTTCAATATATAGTTTGAAACGCTGGATGTTTCATGTATTATCTTTTAATTCCAATCGATGTGCACATCCATCCACGTAGCCGTTCGCGTTCAAAGTAACCTCTCCGAAAACCTTATTGCGATATATATATATATATATATATATATATATATATATATATATATCGTATACTTTAAGATGCTTTCAGTAAATTCTCTCTTAAAAATATGCTTTTCATATATATGATGATCACTGTGTCTATTGTTCCTATAGTATCTCCCATTTCGTTCAGTCTGCAGGCTTACAGTTCCTGGGAGCTGATGACGTGGAACAGTGTGACGTTGTATAGAACCTGGTGCCCGTTGTTCCAGGCGTAGAGAGCCCGGTCCCGGGGGTTGTAGTCCAGCATGGAGATATGGGAGTACTTGTTTTGGAAGGCGATGTCTATGTACTCGTACGTGGAGGAGTTAGTACTATAGGCATAATACACCTTAGTCCCTCCAGAGTAACCGTTGGTTACATAGAGAGTGCCACAGATCATGAAGGCTTCGCCGGCGCTCCTCTTGGGGTGGTCGGTCGTCCAGCTCTTGATGATCTGAAGCGTGCCGGGGTTCAGCTTGCTGATCACGATGTTTCCGGCGTTCTGGTTGGTGGCGTAGACGGCCCAGAGGCCACCCTCGTCCACCATGAGGTCGATGTCAGAGTGGCCGCCCCAGGCGTAGTGATACATGTTGTTGTAACCGGCGTTGTCCAGCTGCCGGGACTTGCTTATAGCGGAGGTCTTGAAGTCAAACTTGATGATGACATGGCTCTGGAACTTGTTGAAGTAGATGGAGCCATTGTAGACCACCTGACCGGTTCCAGACCACGGGTGGGGTAGACGATAAGACGTAAAGTTGTCCGTCATCATGAAATCCGCCATGGACTTGTACTCCCGCACAAAGCGGTTGTTGTGGTAACCGTCCATGTACCACACCTACCAGATGGAGATACAGAGGAAACATCAACACGGTCAGAAACGTTCTGATACAACCACCATAAAACAACCGCCCCCCCCCGTACTCCTCAGAGCCTCACATCAAACCCCTCGCTGCACATTTATGTAGATGGTGGCCATATACATGTGGATCACGCGTCATTTCACACTGTAAATCAAATCACGCTGTCAACAGAAAGCCTAATTAAATCGGCTTAGAGCGGAGCTAGAAGCCGAGATCCTGCCTGCTGCTTCGGAATACAAAGAGCCAGGAATTACAGGCCGCCTCAGGCAGAGGCAGGCAGGGATCGGGGATGAGCCCCACAGGGATAATGCGGATGATTCCAGATAAAAGGCTAGTCTCAGCTTCCTTCTCCCTGCACTAACCTGGAGGCCCCCGTGGCCCCGGCTGGGGTGTTAAGGTAGGGGCATCCGGAGCGTCTGCTCCATTTCCTTCCTGACCGCGGGCTCTGACACACCTCAGCACCTCACCCAGAGGAGTCAGAGAGAAACAACTGAAAAATATGGTTTCAAAACTCTCCCCTTCCTTCTCCAGATGATCTGATTGGCTAATGATTCATTGAGAGGCGGGATGGAAGGGCCCTAGGGGTTCTGGAAACAACATCATCAGCCAGTAATGTTCTCCTGTTACAGAGAGAGAACTTTTGTGATCCATTTAATCTGTCTTCCTGGTACCATTAGAACACAGATGAGTCTCACAAATGTAAACCATACATAGCACATTTCCAGTCCCACCTACTGTACCCTTAAAGTATCATGTTGACCCTACACTACCATTCAACTTCATTTTGAAAGTATTTTACATTTCATCTTTATTTATACAGGTTGTCTCCTTGAAGGTGAATACATTTTCCTAGATAAACTTGTTCCAAACAAGATCGATCGTTGTCCAACCAGCTTCGGAATAATAGAGAACCTCTACTATGTTCTAGTGATGTACTTGTGCAGTATTACATCTACATGATGTATACATTGTTTATGACTAAGAGGGTCATGTTTGTTCATATCTGCATCTGTTTTAGTCATGCATAGAGAACCTCCACATTCCACACCTGCACACAGAACCATGTGCGTTGTTTAAAGTCATAGAAACATTGGGGCTGTCATATTAACTTCTTGGGGCACATATTAACATCATGGTTGACATCTTCACTTCATTAACCACCTAGTTGTCCAGGATAGGCTGCAAGCAGATGTATTCCCTCCATTTGCATTTTAGTGCGCTTTAGTAATGAAAGCTTTGACTATTAATTCACAAAACCGATTCCTAGCCAAGATGAACATATGAAATATCAAAACTACTATTAGCTTGTAAACGCTCTGTAATGAGCGTCTGTAAGGAGTGTCTGTAACGAGCGTCTGTAACGAGCGTATCAGAGGTCTTAACAGCCTGGCCACTTCCTCTGAAGGCCGTTAGTGACTTCATCTCAGGGAGAGGCCGTGGGCATTCCAAAGAGCCCCCTATTCACTGTGCAGTGCACTGATTCAGCCCACAGCCCTATGGGCCATTAAAAGTAGTGCACTAGTGTTGGGGACATCGACATAGTGTAATGTAAAGCACTGAGTGTGAAAGGAAAACCGGGCTGAGCTCTGGAATGGGTTCATTTATTGCGTGTTGATAGATGGCTGAATTGTGTGTGTGTGTGTGTGTGTGTGTGTGTGTGTGTGTGTGTGTGCGCGCATGTGTGTGTGGGTGCATTATTTACCCGTGTATCCCCCTCTGGGGCAGCAGGGTCGGTCATCCAGGACCCAAACCTGGATCCAGATGTTTTGATTGTGACCGGATCGCTGATGCCCGTCAACTTTCCACATGCTGTGAAGGAATAAGGAACATAGAAATACCTCTGACACTCGCCTGTGTATCGGCACCATTATGGTTTCATGTTCCATAATACATACAGAAAGTCATCTTGCACTCGTACAGAAGACCATGATTTACTAAACAATCACTCGTAGCTTTCATTCACAAAATCTGGATCGTAATAAGCATTTTAGCAATCTGCTAAAGATCTTGGCCAGGACGGTAACAGGCTATAGCTTAAGATAGGACATGTGAGGAAGCAACTGGTTATTCAAACTGTGAACCCTAAAATGTGTGTCTGATTATAGATAGGGGACAATAAAAAACATGTAGGCTGTGGATACACCCTGGACTTTTAAAGTGACTACGTGGAGGGGAATAACTAACAGCTCTTTCAGTTACTGGTGTTAAAATGATATCTATCCAAATAACTCCATGGAGATATCAGAAGGCATCTATATAACGCTATAACCTGTGAGACGTATGTATGGTTGAACTGGTGCCTTCCTATCACTCTTTATAAACACATCTAAAATAAATCACTGATCCTGCAACAGATGTATTTTAGTTGTTCATTTGAATTGCCTTCTTTTAATGCCTCTTAAAAATAATCGAATGCAACTGGATTATGTTACTGAGTTTCCATAATGCTAAAGTTACCATTTTGGACAGGAAATTGGTTTCTGTAACGGATTGCATTCAAAAGGTAATCTAGCCAGCCCAGGTTGAGATGCTGTTGTCTGTGTCTCTGACAGATTGTCTATGCTCTTTGTCTGTCTGTCTGTCAATCTGAGAGAATAATGGTCATTGGTATTCTGTTCTAATGTCTGTGTTTGAAGGATGGAGAGGCTGAGAGATGCTGAACGAGAGAGAGGGAGTTGATATTCCAGTAGCGTGTGATTCATTGTGCTGCTGGTATTTGTTCAAAGGTGTGTGAGCTGAGTGTGTCATTAATTAGGTTTGATTGAGTTGTTCATCTGAAGTTGACATCTCTAGCGCTGAACACTTGACAATGTCTCGCTCCCTGATGACAGCCAGGTAGTTGGACTAATCAGCCTATTGTTACGAACAGACGGCAAAGAACCCTGCTCCTGGCCGTCTGTTCATAATGCTATTTTTATAATGGATTTAACAATTTGTTTGACGGGTGAATGTGAATTAGGTCAGAGAACTTTTGATGAGTCTTGATGACTTAACTTAGGTGAGTGAACTTTTTGTGTATGCTAATGGATGAAGAAAAATACTTCTGTAAAAGGTCTCTATTCCTCTCGATCTTTCTATTTATTATCTGGTCCCATCCCCATTTCCACTTTTGCTTGTTATTTCATTCTTTCTTTCAATGCTTCTCCCCCTCTCTGCCTATCTTTTCCTCTCCCTCTTCTCTTTCTCTCTTTATTGTCTCCTCCCCTCAGTTTCACTCGCTCTCCCTCCTGTCATTCTGTTCCTCCCTCCTTCTCTTATTCTTCCTCGGGGACTAAAGTGGTTGTAAAATGCAATTATCGGATGAAGTCATAGAATCCAGATTACATTTCGGATTTTTCTTTTCCTGTCACATTTCCACTTCCCTCTCTTTCTCTCTGTAACCACATTATTTTCTCACAGTCACATTTCGGAAGTTAAACCTGTGTCATTCGTTGCTTTTAGCACACAGGAAATGTAGATGCAAAAATGTGCATTCCTGTCTGTATGAGCGTGTATGTGTGTGTTCAAAGTTAGGTGTTTAGGGTTAAGGCAAGGTTTAGGATAAATGTTCAGTGTTAAGGAAAAACATTTTTTTTTGTATTTTGGGATCCCAACAACGATTGTGAAAAAGGCATCACACGAGTAAGACTGTGACACTTTGACAGCTGCAGCAGCAAGGCAAACACAAACCCCACTACTATCAGCCCGTTACATAAAACCTCCAAGGGATTACAGACTCTAGTAATAATCTGGACCTTTATTTCTTTATTTCCAATAATCATCGTGTTCCTATCTTTAGATTATGGTCAGTCAGTACCTCAGGGAGAGAAATGCACATAAGATCTATTCTAATCCCCTATTGGCCTGAATATGGTTCCAGCCAGCCACAGCTAGACTAGGGCAAATCTAATGGAAATCACCACTGGACTAGGGTTGAAATAGGCAAACACTCCCAACCAGTCATTCTGGAATGGAATGGCGATTTTGAGGATTATTGAATCAGTGAATGAATGTGGACACATCAGAGAGTCCGTAGCCTGATCTAAGTGCGAAGGGGACAGAGATATATCTCGGAGCCAGAGAGGACTGGTTTTATTATCATTAGGTTCTCCATAGAGAGTTGAGCTCAAATAGTAAGACTGTAAGAGAAAGTAGGAGGAATATTTACTGGGATAAAGAGCCAGAGAAGAGAAAGACAGAAGGACAACAGGGAAAGCAATGATGTAATGTAGAGTATAACAATACATATAGTGTACAGAGAAAAAAAGACTGACAGAGCGAGAGATGGAGAGTTAGATAAGATGTATTCTTGTGTGTGTTCGTATGTGTGAAAATAGAAGATAAAATGAAAAGTAACTGAGAATAGTAGTAATAGAAAGATGTAGGGACTATACATTTACAATGACATAGAGATGTAGGGACGAGGGGTTAACAGGGATGGAGAGATGTAGGGACGAGGGGTTAACAGGGATGGAAAGATGTAGGGACGAGGGGTTAACAGGGATGGAGAGATGTAGGGACGAGGGGTTAACAGGGATGGAGAGATGTAGGGACGAGGGGTTAACAGTGATAGAGAGATGTAGGGACTAAGGGCTTAACAGTGATAGAGAGATATGTAGGGACTAAGGGCTTAACAGTGATAGAGAGATATGTAGGGACTAAGGGCTTA
>JACXGI010002604.1:49681-71708 GCA_016801175.1 Esox masquinongy
CTTAACAGTGATAGAGAGATGTAGGGACTAAGGGGTTAACAGTGATAGAGAGATGTAGGGACTAAGGGCTTAACAGTGATAGAGAGATGTAGGGACTAAGGGCTTAACAGTGATAGAGAGATGTAGGGACTAAGGGCTTAACAGTGATAGAGAGATGTAGGGACTAAGGGCTTAACAGTGATAGAGAGATGTAGGGACTAAGGGGTTAACAGTGATAGAGAGATGTAGGGACTAAGGGCTTAACAGTGATAGAGAGATGTAGGGACTAAGGGGTTAACAGTGATAGAGAGATGTAGGGACTAAGGGCTTAACAGTGATAGAGAGATGTAGGGACTAAGGGGTTAACAGTGATAGAGAGATGTAGGGACTAAGGGCTTAACAGTGATAGAGAGATAAAGGGACTAGAGGTTAACAGGGATGGAGAGATAAAGAGACTAGAGGTTAACAGGGATGGAGAGATGAAAGCACTAGGGCAGTGATAGGAAGAGACAGAGAGATGATCGTTAAGTGTATTCTATTCCCAATAGTATTGAAATCCAGATTGGACGTTATTATTGAAACCCATGTCTGATGTGAACTACTGCATGCCTGGGCTTGTCCTGCAGTACAGGGGACATCAGGCAGGGCAGAACCTGTCCAGAACCCTGTCCAGAACCTGTCCAGAACCCTGTCCAGAACCTGTCCAGAACCCGGTCAGAGCCTGGAGCCCAGAGCACTTCAGGGACATTCATTTATTCGGTAATATTCCTGTGAGATGCGGTGCCCCTTTGATGGATGGACATAGTGTCCCTTTAGTCACCTGGCTGTTACTCCCCCAAACCCCAGAACAGCATGCAGCTACCCCCTGTCTCAATCACTCCCTCTCTCCTGCAAGCTCTCCCTTTCTTTCACAATGTCAGGCTCTCTAACAATCTCTATTTTTCGCCCTATCATGATTTCTCTGTCCTTCCCACTCTCCTTTACTTTTTTTCATCCACTTTGTAATCGTTTGTCATTCCCCATGTCAGTCTCCATCCCTCCCTCCTGTCTCCCATTCCAGCAGCTACTCGCACTCTTTGTCAGTCGCTCTTTCATTTAAAATGTTTCTTTGTCTTTTATTCTCTCTCATACAGTCTCTCTCTCTCCACTTCTCCCCCTCTTTTCCCTCCATTTGTCTGTTTCCTGATGCAAATCGTTTTGACCTTGCTCAGGTCAGACCCAATGGGCCTCATTCACCAACATCTCCCTAAATTATTCCTTAAATCTCGAGAAAGGTGCTAAGCAGAGGCATTGCTAGGATCACAATACATTCGAGGCTTATCCCCCCCCCCCGCCCCGACCGGGACAGAAAGTACAGGGTTTTGAATGTACACAAGGAACATTTCCATGCACACGCTAGCAGCCTACACGTCTGCATTGTCATAATGCACGATTGGAATTATAGATGGATAGATCAGGGGCTATTTTATTTTTTGGTCAATTTGAGACCCAGGGCTAATCATTAAAGATCCAGGGCTATAGCCCTGGACGCCCAGGCCTAACGACGCCACTGGAACTAAGAAAAGTCAACGTCAGATCCATAACGTGTTCTCAAAACACAGAATTCTTTGTACTTATGTTCTTATAATGATGAATCCCATTGTCCTCGTAAATTGAAAGTGCGTGGCAGTTGTTCCGAATTAGCATAGGTAAACTCCCCCCCAGCCCCATAAAAGGACATTAGACTGCAGGGTCATGTGCACAGAGAAATCACACAGAGTCTGAATCTCAAATCGCATACTTGCATACTATTTAGAATGAGAGATTAGTAGGCGAGAAGATTAGTATGTCTCAAACCATAGTACGCTGAAATTAGTATGCCAAAAGTTCCCGGATGATCTACTATTTCTGGTGGATTTTCAAAGTATGCATCCATGCATGTTTTTTGGGGTAATATAGACCACAACCAATTGCGCAGTAAAAGAAGAGGGGTTTCCACGATTCTCTCTTTTCACTTGACGAAAAAGTCAGTTATCACCTATATTGATAGTTATTGCATCAATGTCATTCAATTATGAAAGAAAAACGGACATTGTTGTGCCATGAAATGAAATAGATTTGGCAGTGTCAAGTTCGTCTTCAGTCTCACTATTACTGACTTGTAAGCTATGAAAACGACCAGTGGCAAAAACCATACAGTTCATAGATGCTATTTATGATAGAAGTAAACTCCATACGAAACGTTAGTCAGTTTAACACAACGCTTAATGGTGTCTAACTAAATATTCAAACTTCTGGAGCACCGGACTCCAAACGTAAAAAACACTTCAGTACTTCTGAAATGGAGGTACTGCTGCAGGAAGTGACCAGCAAACGAGCTGTCATATTCATTAGCGTCAGTAGTAGAAATAAAATAACAAAAAAAGATGCATGGAATGCTATTACGGGTTCAGTGAACGCTGTATCCGGAGAAGGGCGCACAACTGAGGAAGTGAAAACAAATCTCAAATCTGAGGCAAAAAGAAATATTACCAAACACGGTAGAATAATGTAAATTATTATAGAAAAATATTATAAATGATGACATATTATTGTAATTTTAATCCTATATATTATAAAACAGTAGAATTGAAGAAAACACAATAACTAATTTGTCACGATGACATAATTACTTGGCACAAACGTCAGCACTCAAATGTGCGGTAGTGTGGTCTCGAGTGTGCATAGATTCTGTTCTTCCCTAAGAACAAATCCCAAATAAGAAAACATTGGTGACTGTCAGAATCTTTGTGTAAACTGCGTAAGCGGGTTTTATGAAGGAATTTCTTCTGTTATACTCATTGGGCCTCATGCAACTGTTGCTGCATGAGGCCCAATGAGTATAAGTGTTCTGTGGGGAGTGAAGTGGCTGCATAGTGCCTTCAGTGCTTCTGTTTGTATGTGTGCGTGTGTGTGGTGGAGGGTAATGACGTGCTGGCTGTGCATCTGTGCGCCTGTGTGTATGTGATGATGAAAGACAGAGCCTCTCTTTTATCTAATCTGATCTCTATGGTGTGTCATATTTCCCGCAGTCTGTTTCCCTTCATCCTCACAGAACTCAACACAGATGAGAGGCTTCTCATTCATCTGCTAGTGGGGCCCTTTGACAGTTACAAGATACCTTTTTGAAAAAATGTAAATAGTAACATAACGTCTGGATTTCTTTACCCTTAAGAGGCTTTAGAAGAAGACAAGAAGATTCAGTCCAATGCCAACGTGCTGTCGTTATAATGGTGTCCAGACAAAGTGGTGCAGTGGGGACAAATGTATACGTTTGCCGTGTTTCAATGTTGAATTCAATGTCATTGAGAAAACAGAAACAAATCTACATATTTCTCCCCGCCCCCCAAAAAAACGCAACACATGAAAGAAATCCATGTAATTATTTAGTCTCTAAAGAATATCCGTAATCTCATTACAAATCTGGTGATTTAACAGAATACATTTCCAGTTATATATAAGGTAAATTTAAATTATTCGAATTATTTTCCGGACACAACACAACCCCGCCCAAATGGCACGTAGTCCAAAAACAGTGGGCTTACTTGGACCGGGGACCTCAGTAGATGGGAGGGCATTGAATTAGCAGGCTAACAAAATGGTTTTGCACTGTGTTCTCCATCAACAGCCAGACAACCTTGGGAAACTTCAAGGTGGTTGGTGCAGTAATTAACACACACACTGAAGAGGGCGGTGACGGTTGGCTACTGGTTATGAATACAACTTACCTGTGTGTTCAGTTATCCAATTCACCTGTACCATAATGGCTAATTGTGTAAAATAAAGCTATACGGAATATACTTTTTTGTTATCATTTTGAAATGGAACTAAACAAAGCATTCATTGACTGTTAAGACATTTTTTATTCTATTATATAGGGAAATATATCGAGAAAATACTTGTATAGATAATAGATCTGTAGTAGTGAGCTGATGAGATCTAAAGAAGCTCCGGTATGTTCCAGTGTGTTTCTCTTCAGCTGTCGTTACCTGTGGACGTTGTGTGCCTTTGTGTCTAATGTTGCTGAGGTATGTGCTAGTTGGGCCCAAAGCTTGCTAGTCTAATAACATACAGATGTTTTCTTTGAACATGTGCACGTGCGTATGTATGTGTGTGTGTCAGAAGCTTTCTCAGCCTACCTAATTTTTGCATGCATGCTCGGAGTCTCTCCTCAAGATTTGACACTCTGTTGTGGAGTTCCTCGTAGTCATAGGCTCCCATCTCCTCCTGGAGCTCGCTTAGAACTGACGTCAGATTCTGGACCTCTTCCTTAAACTGCAATACCAATTTGGCATCGGCCTTGTACTCCTCCAACACTGGTATCAACGGCCTAAGCTCCTCCATTTTCGCTTTTATGGCCTGAAAGGATTAAAATAAGCTGGATTCAGTGTGATGCATGGTGACAAAAAAAGAAGAGACTCCAAAAAAGTCCCCAAAAAAGGAGAAAACACCTATCTGGCCCTGACTACTCTAGCCTTGCCTACCCTGACATTATTTCATAGCAACACAGCCTTGTGTGGTAGTGTGTGTGTGGGTGTGTGTGTTTGTGTGCGGGGGGTGTTTGTGTCTGAGCGAACAAACCCAGTGTGTGTTCCATCGAATCGGCGAGCAAGCAGAGGCTCAGTCCTGACGCAGAGAGCCGTTACGTTAAACACAAGCGCTCAGTAGACCAGGAAACAATTGGGAAAGCTCTTTATTGGTCATCATCGTTTAAAATGCAACATCTTTAAGGGTTACATGCTTTTACATGTCACACACAACAAAGTGTTTTAGAGTTTATTATCACTAATGTCTATAGGTACGTAGTCTTTATAAAGAAAATATGCATAGACAAAAAACAAAAACAAAATTTAAAAACAACAACAATAATAATAATAATAATAATAATAGTAAACAACTAAATTTTTACTTTCGAAAAAGCGTTTGGATGGAAAACGTTGTAACACTAACATGCAGGAAGATATCAGTGGTTGATAGATAGGTAGGGTTGGCTGGTTGGTTGGGAAAGGGTAGGTGGGTTTTCTTAGAAGTAGTACTAATGGGTCTAAAAGTAAATCATAAACTGTTTGACGCCCGTAAATCGCTCAGTACTGTGGTAGCCCAGTTCAGGTGGAACATGAGATAGACCTGCCCACTCTTCTCTCTTTACATGTCCTAAAGTTAGCCCTGCAAGCAAAAACATAGCATACTGTTGACATCTAGCTCACTAACCTGTCTAACAGACACAGCACACACATTGAAACACACACACACACATGCGCACACACGCACACACGCACACACGCACACACACAGAAGGTGTAAGTTGAGCATGCTTTGATTTTACATTTGACATTTGGGGGACATGCTTTAAAAATGAAGGCAGTTAAGGATGTGGGGAGTGGTGGTAGTTTTAGTCGCTGACACTGCTGTTTGTGTCGAGACGTATGTAATGGACTAGTTTAGTCTATTATCATTTAAGGTAACTGAAAAGGACTGTAAAATATATCAATTTGTCATAGTTCCAGGAAACATGTATTGTTTTTTTGCAGGTACTGAACCTGTGGCTTCTGATTATGCAGTTTTAAATGGACAGTCAGCCATGACTTATGGGTAGTGTAACTACCCTTTCTCATTGATTAGTTCAATCAATCAGTCAACAAATTTGTGGTGCTACATTGTCAGGAGTGATAATCAATCAAGGAAGGAGATGAACGAAGGAGAATGAGGGAGAGTAGGAAGGAGAGCCAAGCAATGAATGAATATAAGAGAGATGGTGGTTTGTGCCCACTATAAGGTCCAGTTTCCCTCCAGTTTATAACCCAGAATTCATCATGGTTACTAGTACTATCCGAGGTATTCGTAATATTAGTGGCAGCGCTAGTTGTTAGTTGTTGTAATAATGTTTGAAAGGAAAATTTGTTTTGGAGGAGGAAGACTATTTATCAGTTAGAAAGAGAATCCAAACAAACACAAAACGCCTACGAAGGACAATTGATTCTGGTACAGTCCTGATATATTACATTCGGAGAGCCTGACTTCTGCATTTTAATGGCTCAATCCGGAATCCAATATATTCTTTCATTTGTGTGAGAATGTTATTGTCTACAATGCGATGCTGGACTTACTCCGGAGTGGGCACATACATAATCCCCCCCCCCCCCGTCACCCCCGTCCCAATGATGGATGGAGGTGGCTGTATCAGATGAGCCCCAGGTGGAGGTGGCAGTATCAGATGAGTGGGGGCAATAGCCCCAATGGCCCCGGTAGGGTGGGGTTAGGTGTGCTGGGCTGCTGCTGCGCCTGTACCTTGTATTGCTTGGCGATGTTCTGCTTGTGGTTCTCCTCCACCTGCCTGAACTTGGTCTCCAGACCCCTCAGCTGCACCTCCATCTTCTCCACGTACTGCAGATCTCTCTGGGTCCGCTGGTCCAGAACCTGGATGGACTGGGTCATGTTCTGGACCTATCACAGCGGGGATCCAAAAGACATGCATATGTGTAGACTGAAAATTGCCACAGTGAAATTCCTTGCTACACATTTGCATGCTTTGGGATGCACATTCTATTAATTCTACATCTAGGACCTGGTTTCACAGTCTGAAGTCTGCAGAGCACACCAGTGTTTGTAATGTGTTGGTACTAGAAGATAGATAGGACCTGCAGTATGTGATGGCATTATGTCAAAGTGTATTGACCTCTATTTGGAAACCGGCCCATTAAAATAATGCATCACAGGTAGCCTTTCTAAAAGACTATTACTCGTCTAAGGATTATCAGGCGCCAAAAGTATGCCAGAGACCACACCACAGATACAGACCAGACAGCAAACCAATGCTTTAGTCAGGCTTAACTGACATCTTGAATTGTACTATTCCGATTTCCTGTTCTTGGATTTTCAAATCAGCTGGAATATTTCATCATAAATACTACAGAAACATCATCATTGTTCTCTGTTCTTGGATGGCCAAATCAGCTGGAACATTTCATCATAAATACTACAAAAACTTCATCATTGTTTCCTGTTCTTGGATGGCCAAATCAGCTGGAATATTTCATCATAAATACTACAGAAACATCATCGTTTCCTGTCCTTGGATGGCCAAATCAGCTGGAATACTTCATCATAAATACTACAGAAACATCATCGTTTCATGTTCTTGAATGGTCAAATCAGATGGAATATTTCATCATAAATACTGCAGAAACGTCATCATTGTTTCCTGTAAACCCTGCGGCTGTAAATAAAGGTAAAACAGCGACATACGTTTTGCAGGCGTATAAAAACTTGCAAAGTTGAAATTAGTTCTGCAGTTGTAAAAAAGCTTTGCAAACTTGCAAATATATTTGCAAGGTTGTAAAAAAGATTTTGGAACTTATAATTAGTTTTGTAATGGTAAAAAAGATTTGCATACTTGTAAAAATGTTTGCAAACGTGTAATTCATTTTGTAGTTGTAAAAAATTTTGCATACAAGTTTTGTAACTAATTTGATATTTGAAATAAAGTAATTCATTAATTACGCTTGCCAATGTAAAATACACATATGCCCGTGTTTTGTCACAAAATTTTTCTAGACCAGTAACAAAAAAGTTCGTACTTGCAAACCACAATCTGCAGGGTTACGTTTCACAATGTTTGCAAGTGGAGATACCCATGAGGACTCTGATTGGCACGGCATAGCTTTTTATAACTACAAATCCAAATACATGTACGCAAATCTTTTTGCAACACATTTTTACAATTAGCCTAAAAAACGAATTATAAGTTTGCAAATCTTTTTAAGCCAATTAAACTGATGTCGCTGTTTTACCTTGATGAGGGTTACATCATCTGCCGTATTGTTGGGCTGGTGTACAGTGATGTCACAGCGACTCCCATGGGGCCCGTTGCCTGCCTGGAGTTCCTAGGGAACTCATTAGTGTCTGCCTGGTTCCTGGTTCCCAGTCTGGTCATACAAGCAAAAGGGCGGAAAACGATCCTCCGCAGAGGGGTGTGTGTGTGGGTGAGATGATGTGTGTTTGTCAGTGAGTGTGTATATATACAGGCTTTACTACATGTAAAAAAAACCTGCATGGACAGTAAAGCAAGATAAATGTGACCTTGTAGAGACATTTCTGGAGGCCACGTGAGGGAAAAGGCTGTTATCGGCTTAGGGGTAAATCTAACAACAGGGTGTGAGTGTGTGTATACATGTGTGTGTGTGTGTGTGTGTGTGTGTGTGTGTGTGTGTGTGTGTGTGTGTGTGTGTGTGTGTGTGTGTGTATGTGTATGTGTGTGTGTGGGCTGTTGTCCATAGGGTGTGTGGAAGCAGGGTTATGGAATAACTGGTCTGGGGTCAGTGAGATAGCACCAGGCTGATGATTAGCTGCTGTGCGTGGGGCAGTGCGTTGTCATAGATACCTTCTCCAGTAGTTGCCTCAGCTGTTTGGTGCGGGCGTCTCGAGAACACATGGACTGCTGTGGCGCAACCACGGTGCATACACACCTCCCCTCACTGTCCTGGGCTGAGCTGTACACCTGCCATGTCTCCTCTGGGTTAGCTGGCAACACCTGGACCAGAGATGTAGACGGAGGAAGGGAAAGGATGGACAGAAAGGGAGAAAGAAGTGAGATACGGAGTATAGAGACAAGGTCGGGATGAAAGAGATGAGGCAGGTATGAAAGAGGTAAAGTTGTGATGGAAGAGGTGAGGTAGGGATGAACGGGGTAAGGTAGGGATGAGAGAGGTGAGGTAGAGTAGAAAGAGGTAAGGTAGAGATGAAAATTGTAAGGCATGTATGAAAGTAGTGAAGTTGTAGTAGTAGTGATGAAAGAGGTGAGGTAGGGATGAAAGAGGTTAGGGAATGAAAGGTGAGGTAGTGATGAAAGAGGTGAGGTAGGGATGAAAGAGATGAGGGAATGAAAGGTGAGGTAGTGATGAAAGAGGTGAGGTAGGGATGAAAGAGGTGAGGGAATGAAAGGTGAGGTAGTGATGAAAGAGGTGAG
This sequence comes from Esox masquinongy, assembly GCA_016801175.1. Lineage (NCBI taxonomy): Eukaryota > Metazoa > Chordata > Actinopteri > Esociformes > Esocidae > Esox > Esox masquinongy. Next base: position 58,644 of record JACXGI010002604.1, read on the forward strand.
GTAGGGATGAAAGAGGTGAGGTAGGAATGAAAGGTGAGGTAGTGATGAAAGAGGTGAGGTAGGGATGAAAGAGGTGAGGTAGGAATGAAAGGTGAGGTAGTGATGAAAGAGGTGAGGTAGGGATGAAAGAGGTGAGGTAGGAATGAAAGGTGAGGTAGGGATGAAAGAGGTGAGGTAGGGATGAAAGAGATGAGGTAGGGATGAAATAGGTGAGATACGGGAGTAAAGTGGTGAGGCATGTACAGTATGAAAGGAAAAACAGAACAAAGAACATGAGACAAGAGAAAAGACTAAATCCATAATAATAAGTCCATTCGGTAAAAAACTGTCAGGAATTTATTTGCTGGATGAATACTTGATTCTACCCCATTCATCCTGCATTGCACAGACATGTTTCAGCTGCACGTTTCAAACCCACGATGTAGGCTTCTGGTGACGTGGTAGAGTCGTGTAAAACCCTCACTACTACATTTGTGTTTTCACACACAGAGTGCTTGCATAATGCCAGCGTGTCTGTGGGAAGCACATGCACACAGAACTACACACGGTGCCATCTGGCCACAACCAGAACCTTGATTCCCTCCCACTCCGCTCCATCAAGTCAAAACAGGCCGATTGACAGAAGTTACAGCCAATCAGAACTAGCTGACACTTTACTAAATAATGTTTTATGTACTATAGGTTTTGCACAGGAATTGGTAGTAATGTGCGTACAGTTAATGGTGCCTAACATAAAAAAACAATTAGTATGTCTGAGATGGACATGCCTTTGTCCTTGTCCCTGCATACTGATGGACATGCCTCTGTCCTTCTACCTGAATGGTTTGACATGACGATGCCCAGGTTGCTTAGAAATTAGTAATAAAAGGCTGTCGATCAAAGATTTCTGCTCCATGTGTACATACTGTCTATCCACAGCTATGGGGGAACAAACAGAGGAATTCGCCATCACACCATGGTCATTTCAAAGTATTTTACAAGTATTTTCAGTTGCTGCATTGAAAGGGCAAATGTCGTCTACATTTTTTTCCCCCCCAAACACAATTTATATTGATATTTCTACACTATAATGTTAAAATAACCCTCTGAAGTTAAAATTACTGGAAAATATCTTTATTTTGTAAAAGCTGTTAAAAGCAAATACCTGAATTTGCTGTTTGGGTGCGATGGAAATTTGGGCCAACTGATTGATGTAACATGACTGCATTTATTATAATAAACCAATGACTGTTGATCTCGGTTTAGGGGGTGGGCTCAAAACCATCCTACCAGCCAACCAGGTGTGGGTTAAAGAAAAACACACCCGCAATCAGCCTGAGCATTTCAAGGGCTGAAAAGTGGTCAAGGTAAATACATTCCAAAATATATATTTACAAAATAACAAAGAGCGATTTATCAGACAAAAAGTGTTCCTTTAAAAATCTAATTTAAAAGACTAAATGAGGATTTTTAGACATAGACCTGAGTGGTTCTGATTCATGTGACGTGGTAGGGATGACAGGGATTCGATGTGTCTGATTCATGTGATGTGTTAGGGAGCAAAGCGATTCGATGTGTCTGATTCGTGTGATGTGGTAGGGAGGAAAGGGATTCGATGTGTGGAAAGGAGAAGGACCTGGTAATAGCCTCCAACAGTAATGTAGAGAAAATGGCGAGTGCATAGGTAGTGGAGACAGGGATGGTTGTAGGCTGGGATAATGGTAATGATCTCCAAATCACAGGGACTCAGCTAGAATCATATGACACATTGTTCAATTAAGCCTTTACACTTTATGGAAATTTTACTAGAAAAAAAATGATTTTCAGGTACACACACGTGCACACACACCACAGACATTCCTTTTAATTCAGATTCTGTTTAGAGAAAGAAAAGTACACCCTGGCCCTCAGGGCCAGCTCCAGGCATAAGCAACATATGCAGTCACTTAGGGCCCCTGTCTGCTAGGGGGCCTCTAACTGCTAGGGAGCCCCGACCAATAGAAGCGAGGTAGCCCCAAATCAAATGTTACTTAGGGCCCCCAAATTGCTAGAGCCAGCACTGCTGGCCCTAACGCACACACAAACCCCTCAGTTTCACCAAACACATCCCCAAACCACAATCAGATGTTTAGCTGAGAAGGGGCAGTTCACTTTAAAATATTACACATTTTATGATTTGTATATTTGTTTAATTATTTTTGCCATACCTTGATTGTTTCATTCAGAGAAAATTACCAATACCCATATGTTGCATACGGATGTAAGCCGTTATAATCACATTTTTGTTGCAGTAGCTCGAAGAGAGCTAAACAAAAAGCGATTTGAATACCCAGCTAACGTGCATCCTTTCCATGTTAACTTCAGAGGCATTGACGTAAGGCAATGAGGGGAAGTGGGTTCAGACTGTTACTACTCAACTAGCTTCCCCTGTCATTAGAACCAGATTCCCAAGGGCGGGGTACAGTGGTGTAGTGGAAGCTTTCATCAATAATCCCAAGGGAGTACAGCTTAAACAGGGAGTGAAAAGCACTTCACCGTCTCATTATTACAATGCAATGACACAACATTTGCTATACTTGATCATCATGTAATAAGCCAAAATGTAATGTAGAACCGCGGCACAGGGATCTCCATTCATTCCAGTGCAGCAACCCTACGGAATCATCCTACTGATAAAAAAAACAATGATTGATATTGCAGGCTGCATGTATATTCCGTAAGCTTTTTGCCAAACATGTAATCCCTGAATGCGTTTTCAATTATTTCTTTGACCACTTTATTCCGAAAAATCACGGTGGCAGATTATTTTTTTTTTTTGTTTAACAATATTTCTAAAACTATTAACTAATTTATGTTTCATAAAATAGAAAGACACGTTGTGGTTATGCAAACAGACAAAAACCGAAGCCCAGCTCTCCGATTAGACCTCTTTTCCCTCTTTTGCGCACTGGGTCGCTGGCTACCGGGGACAAGACCTGTGTTCTCTGTAAAGGCCTGGCCGAGAAATTTCATTTTCACTTAATTTTCACGTAGCATCGTTTTATCAATGACAGCATCCCGTTAACATACTCAGTCTCCGCTGTGCGCCCTTGTTCTCCACCTCTTACAATGCAGCGCGCTCCCCCGCCCCTCCATGAAAATACATTAATCTACTATCTCTCTTTTCATCTCTGTCTTTCCGTAGACAAGCTGAGAGACGAGATATCACTCATACCTTTGGAATTCAATTTTCTCTAAGATCTGACAAGCAACAGGCGACTGACTCACAGCATAACATAAATACTAGTTTCCCTGCAACCCACACAAGAAGAACATTTTGAGAATAGACAATATCATAAGATCTGTTATACTTTTAATAATGTATTAGCCAATAATACGAGCGAAAACATTCTACCTGGAATAAAGAAAACTGTTAGGCTACTCTGCGATGCCGAGCAAAAGAACTCGCTGAAAAAATAAAGTTGCGGTAACACTTACTCCTGTGCTCCTGTCCGGGTAGCCTGCCCTCTCCGCGGTGAGCTTAGTGGTGTTCAGCCCCACTAGCGAGGGCAGCGTCTGCGACATCCAGTTGGTGATCATCGCCATGGTGCTCAGCACGACGCCGATCTTTAGCAAAGGCACCGACATCTTTGCGCTCTACGTTTAACCCAAACCAGCTTCATTCTATTTCAGCACAATTCGATGAGAAACGAGCAAGGCAATCCATGTTGCCTGGTGAAGCCATAACCTGCTGGTGTAACACCCGTAGCCCCGGTTCGGTTGGTCGTTCCTTGGACATCACTGGAGAATGGCAGGTTTCTGAGATGGATAATGCCAGGAGCCGCAGATAAGGATCAGGTTAATGATAATAAACCCTTGATGCTGATGACCCGAAAACCGGGAGAAAGTTACATTAAGAAGTGCGTCAGATACGAAGAAACATAAAGGACTCTAAATATTTCCTCTACGTTGTCCCCACGCTCTGGAGGCTTTCGGTCCGTTCTTTCTTTCAAGCACTACGTCCGCCTCTTACCCCGCGCGCTCCGTGATTAAGTGCGAGTGACTACACGCAGGCTGTTCAAAGAGGCTGAAAGAGGAAAGGGGGGGGGGGCTACCGATCTATATAGCAGCGTGAGCAACGCGCAACGGTGATGATGTCAGGCATGTTCGTCCTGCCTGCTGCTTTATAAACGCCCTTTCCCGTGCCACCCCGGTCCGTGCCACTGGCTTCCTGAGTTGTTTTATATCGGAGTATTCGGTTATCGTCCTCGGACGCGTCCCTGGAGGGTTTGAGGAAAGAGCAGTTATGGGTAAGGTCGTGCCACTCGTCTGGTTGGGATTTGCCGAGCGGTCCGTTATACCGCGCTGGGGCAAGTGACATTTCACACTCCTCCCTGGAGAGCAAACTGTCGGGATAACAAGAATAACTAAACTTGAGTGTAATTGAATGAACAACACAACTGAACTCAAACCCATTGTGATTTTATATAAATACTCCCCTCACTTCACATCAGAGGTAGCGGGTACGAATATGCATAAAATAACATACCACCATTATAAGAAACATTTATCATCAAAAGATGCAATAACTGGCCAACAAGTCAAGAATTTTAATACAAAACATGGTTTTATTCATAGATACCAACATCGCGCAACTATTGCTCTCAGCACTGCCTTAGAGTATTATCTAAAACCGGGATATGGGCATATGTTAAAGTCTCTGGCGCCATCGTGTAGCTGCATTCGGTGTTGCTGGTAAATAAAACTGTCTTAAAGGGCCATTTGTCATCCGTTGTCATCTATAATATTGTTCGCTGTAGCAGTGAAATATCAAGTCATGATTATAATATATTTTGTAAATTAATCACAAAAACGAACCCCTCCGCCCACCAGACACCTGTCTTTCTATTTCTTTATCAACCCACCAGTTATACTTTGCCTAACCATCTTTTGGTGTATCTCCTGAATGAGACACCAGAGTTTTAGAGAAAAACCATGAGAGACTGCTACTGCATTAGTATACGTTTTTAGATTTAAAGAGCATACAAGTCAAGGAAGTCTGTATGTTTTTGAATACTTGTTGGGAAAATGGTCAAAATTGCATTTGTTTCCAAAAGTTAGGAAGATTTCCAACACTTTCTCAAACTATATTGTTAGCTTACACTAAACAATTAACTCAGCATCCCAAGTTTCCAGTAAAGACAACCTGTTTTTGTCTGTTTTTGCCCCTGGATTTAGTCTAAAAACCATGACGCTGTTGTCCACAAAATACATTATGCCCATAGCAGTTAGAGTTAGCAGGGCTTATGTGCAGGGAGACACTGACCGGACCAGATCTAATGATCTTGCTTCTCTGGCCATGTGTTGCTGACGCCTGACAGACCTTACAATGCCTTGATAGATATATCAAGTATAATCTAAGGGAGTGTACATTATTTATAACGGGAGTCACAGGGAGATATTCAGATCTCTTTCAAATGAAAACGTATGCAGAAAACATGCCTACCATTACACAGTTTTAGAAGCAGTACTTTGCTTTGTAAGCACAGCATAGCAACGTAGCCATTTTGATAGCGCACAGGGCTGCAGGCCAGAAAGTTCTGGGTTCACAGACCACCACAGGCAAGGGTATGAGTGAAAATATCACCATTCGCCTATATGCACTGCACGCATCTCACAGCTTGCTTCTAAGCATAAAACATTAGACTAAAGCATCTTTATAGATTTTTGTATAAATTAAAGGAATAAACAGGCTCCAATGCAAAGCCCTGTTCTTGTTAGTAAAGTTGACTTCAGTACTCATGCGATGTCCGTACTCATGCGATGCTGCATCTACTTTTAGGTTATCCTATAGACTATATACCTGGCTAATTTGTGAGCTTGCAGTGTGTAGTGTAATGCAGTTTAAACCCTCACCCCGGCTGATAAAAACAAAGCATGGTACCATTTGTGTAGGCTACATGGCAGACACTCCCTAACCACATCATATGTTGATCACACAGTAAAATAAATATTAATTCTATTACTATATCACAAACTAACTTTTTACCTAATTTGGCCGAAAATGTATCAAAATGTCAGCTGAGAAGTTATCTGCTTTGTCCTGAAAAGGCTGTTGAAGCCAGACCCTAGTGGCCCTGTCTGCGACTGTGGGAGTTTCCATAGCAACGGACATGGGAAGGCCATTAGCTGATGTTAGTAAGCTACTTTATATTCAACTCCAACAAACAACTATGACCTTTTATTGTAAAATATATTTTTGTTGTGATTTTAAATAGCTGAGAATTAGAGGATGATTTAATAACTGACATTTAATGTAATTTGTAAGTAGCAAGTTGGTCAACATTTCAGTTTATCTGAAAAAATCCCAGAAAGTGTTTGTTTCTACAAAATGAATAATTTTCAAATGGTAAAACATTTCTGATTTTATTTCTGATTTAAATAGCAGGAAAATAGAATAAGATTGTATAAAATGTAACATTTTGTCTCCCCATTTGGAATAGCGGTCAAAGTAGCTGAGTTCTGTAAAAAGTTGCCTTGCATTCCCTAAATCAAAGTTAGGATTACAGGCCATGATGGGACCTCACAAGTTTTAAAAACAAATTCCATTAGGCTGAAGGAAGTTTAAAAAGAAAAATAAAAGATTAATGAATTAAAAAGTATGACACAAATGTAAGCAACTTAATCGAGATAAGTCTAAATTGTAATATTTGACTAGCGTTTCTGGCTGTAAGAGCAGCATCCTAAATAATAATAATGATTAGTTAGAAAAAATTATTAGAATATTTAAAATTCCCAAGTACACTCCAACAAACATAGCACACCAGTATCACAACAACAGCAACATGAACACACCAGGGCCTGTATTTACTGAGCATCTCAGAATACCTATTTTTTCTTTTAGGTTATATACAAACTGAATAATGATTAAACGGACATGGGGACCAAATTCTAGTTCAGTACTCCTGCTCACATTCATAGGGTAAGATTTGGGGGCTGTGACATAATATAAACAAATCGACCACAACTAAGCCCAAAAATGGATGTATATATTTTGATTTTTTTTTTCTTTTTTCGAGCATGTATTCTAATTAAGAGAAATAACCTCAGGAATTGTGACATGGGGAGGTTACAAAATTAACTGGCCATGCTTGTATGAGGGCCAGACACAAAATGTAGCCATTTTCATTTTTTATTACATACTTGCAACTTGACCACATTGTCTACTTTTTCTTTTTGGGAAGTAACAATATTTTGTATACTTTTTCCTAACTTACAATGCCAGAATTTATTACTGCCTGTTTTATGTAAATATCCTGGATAAGCAGGGCACTGAGCAGAACATCACAATACGGGATATCTATAGGCTCATATCTAAAAGCCTACTGGACAGTATTTAATCGAGACCCAAAATATCCAAAGTGCTACAGTATATAGGCTTTTAACATGCATGTCCTCTCAGTAATGTTATATGGTGATATAAATCAAAGACTAGACTCAGTCCCCCATTATCTTTCACCTTCACTCTTACTTCCCCATCACTCCTTCCCACTCTGTATCTCTGTTTCTCTCTGTATCACTCACTCTCTGACTCTCTCACTCTATTTCTCCCTCTCTGACCTTTGATAGTGTAGAGTACAAAGCGTTCTATGCAGTACAGTGTGAGGTATCACTAGGAGTCAGCTTACTTTTGTGCCTGCTCTCTGCTCTCCTGTCCTGTCTATACCGACTCAATCCAACCCATCCCTGTCCTGTCTATACTGACTCAATCCAACCCATCCCTGTCCTGTCTATACTGACTCAATCCAACCCATCCCTGTCCTGTCTATACTGACTCAATCCAACCCATCCCTGTCCTGAGTATACTGACTCAATCCAACCCATCCCTGTCCTGAATATACTGACTCAATCCAACCCATCCCTGTCCCGTCTATACTGACTCAATCCAACCCATCCCTGTCCTGTCCCGATCTCTCCACGTCTGTGTCTGGGAACCCATACTTCCGCATCTATTGGAAAGATCAGCTAATACTAGATAAATCATTGCAACAGATCAGCTAATACTGGACAAAATCACTGCAACAGATCGGCTAAGACTGGACACATCACTCCAACAGTTAAGTTAATACTGGATAAATCACTGAAACAGATCAGTCAGTGGAGGCTCAGACATGTCTTGCTAGGTTCGCTTTGTTGATATTGTCAATAAGAATGACAGAAAGGAAATGAAGAGGTCAAAGTTCATGAATAGTAAGCATATCATAATTGTACAAACTGGCCTCTGTAGAAAAGCTTAAGATCAGGGATTAGTAAAAATAGGAACAATCATTTTTTATTTTATTTTTTAAATTAACAATGTCTGAAATATATATCATATATCTTGATGGATAAAGTATCAACTATAACATAATGTATAAGAGACAACCAGGTTTTATTTTTCATCAAATGCAACCAAAGGTGGTTTAGTAGGAAGATTTAGCAAATGTTTCTGAAATAGAAATCTATGTTTGCTTGTTGTAAATTAAAGTAAATTAACATAGCTTGTGCACAGTAGCATTTCATAAGGTCTAAAGGCCATGTCAAGCTCAATTATGCATGTCCATGACTACAAACACAGCACAGCAAATACTTCAGTAGTTTAAACATATGTTTTAGAACACGTTTTCCAACTGGAAAAAAAAAACCTCTTGTGCTAGCTCTTCAAGACAAAATATTGAGAGGACGTTGGTTAGCTGACTGAGTTGATGTAAAAATCAAATGAGGTAAATTGTTGACAGAAAATGTATATAATTCACATGATATACAAGGTGGCAATTTTGTTTTTTCTAATTAATTTATGACTACAACCTAAGTAAAACAAACACAGTCAAACAAAACTGTATATTGTATCTTAATCTATCAGGGATAAGGAGTAGTTTATGATCATGCTAAATAAAACAATATTTGTTTCAATCTATTAAACCTTATAGTTTGTCTCCAATGCTCTTCCCACAACCTGTTTTATACGCTAGTAATCCACATCCTCAGGAATTTGTTAAAATCTATGACCAACTAAAAAAATCCCTTTTGTCAAAGCAGGAAGTAACTACCTATAGACACTATTTATTCATTTTTACAACATATCAACATATGTTAGTACTCCTTTGTACATGCTGATTTTTCATTGTGTTTTTGATTATCATTCATGTAGGATGCACTGTTAGCTAGCAGAAGAACAAGCACAAAATTACATTTTAAAATGTTGTTACAAGTTTATAGTTCTTCAAAAGCATCGTCCACCTTGATGTAGCCTCTGTACTGTTGTCAGGAGATAGGTAATTTACTCAAAAGCTCCCAACCACACAGGTAGGCAAAATTACTTGCTTTTCCAAAGTTTTTCTCCAGAAACTATCCAATCCAAAAGAGAAAAAAAACAATAGGCAGACACTCAAAATGTTCTGGAATACACAAAAAGGAATTATCAGATTTGTAACTGGAGTAGTATTTTTTGACATGCATTTTAACAGACAGTACAGTAGATTGAGGGAATACAATGTTAAACACAATAATATGCACTAGCTCTGGATGTAAAGAAAGGGTATGGCTATTTCTAGCTAGCATAACTAACATTACTAAGCAAACAATAGCAGAACTGACAACGAACAGGAATGTCTAATATTATCTAGCTAGCTAGCAGTACCATGCACAAAACACTTACTCTGTTGTCTTCTGGTGCCTGTTGATTTAGGCTGTCTTTTCCAGCTTATCTTTGGGACACTGAAGAATGTCTACAACACCTTGGTCGATGTGAGCATTAAAACTTGGATGATCTAAAAAACAAGTCTTCTTGGCTGGAAATGGTTCCAAAAATGTTCCCTGTCACACTTGGTTAAACAGACTGTCGTCATTGCTGAGCAGTTTCCACAGACAGACAACCAGAGTTTGTACAGTATTGCTATGGTCATGGTCTTCTTTTTTCATAGCTGTGTGCTGGCTCCAACATACTGTACACCGATCAGCCACAACATTATGGCCACTGCGCAATATTGTGTAGGTCCCCCTTTTGCCGCCAAAACAGCCCTGACTCATCGAGGCATGGACTCCACTAGACCTCTGAAGGTGTGCTGTGGTATCTGGCACCAAGACGTTAGCAGTAGATCCTTAATGTCCTGTAAGTTGCGAGTTGGGGCCTCCGCGGATCGGACTTGTTTGTCAAGCACATCCCACAGATGCTCGATTGGATTGAGATCTGGGGAATTTGGAGGCCAAGTTAACACCTTGAACTTGTTGTTGTGTTCCTCAAACCATTCCTGAACCATTTTTGCTTTGTGGCAGGGCGCATTATCCTGCTGAAAGAGGCCAATGCCATCAGGGAATACCATTGCCATGAAAGGGTACACATGATCTGCAGCAATGCTTAGGTAGGTGGCACATGTCAAAGTAACATCCACATGAATGGCAGAACCCAAGGGACATTGCCCAAAGCATCACACTGCCTCCGCCGGCTTGCCTCCTTCCCATAGTGCATCCTGGTGCCATGTGTTCTCCAGGTAAGCGACGCACACGCACCTGGCCTTCCACGTGATGTAAAAGAAAACATGATTCATCAGACCAGGCCACCTTCTTCCATTGCTCTGTGGTCCAGTTCTGATGCTCACGTGCCCATTGTAGGCGCTTTCGGCAGTGGACTGGGGTCAGCATGGGCACCCTGACTGCTCTGCGGCTACGCTGCCCCATACACAACAAACTGCAATTCACTGTGTGTTGTGAGACCTTTCTATCAGTACCAGCATTACGTTTTAAGAATTTTAAGCAATTTGAGCTACAGTAGCTCGTCTGTTAGACCACACGGGCCAACCTTCACTCCCTACGTGCATGAATGAGCCTTGGCCACCCATGACCCTGTCGCTGGTTCACCGCTTTTCCTTCCTTGGAACACTTTTGATAGGTACTGACCACAGCACACCAGGAACACCTCACAAGTGCTGCAGTTTTGGAGATGCTCTGACCCAGTCGTCTAGCCATCATAATTTGGCCCTTGTCAAAGTCGCTCAACACATCAACTTTGAGGACAGAATGTTCACTTACTGCCTAATATATCCCACCCACTGACAGGTGCCCTGATAACAAGATTATCAGTGTTATTCACTTCACCTGTCAGTGGTCATAATGTTACGGCTGATGGGTGTATATGGTAAGATGCCCAAATATGTCCAAATATGTCAATAACTTCTGGAAATTTTCCATACTTAGCCTTTGAAATACAGAACGCATCGGGAAGCTATTTTCACAGTCACGATGGACACATGATCTGCAGGATTTAGCTGCATTTTGGGGTGTGTAACTGTCCTTAAACAGATCCCGAACGGTGTTGTACTACACTGACTCTGCTCATTCATGATTCATGTGATATTGTATACAAATCTGAGTGAACTAAAGCTCTGAAAAAAAGGTTTTCAGGAATCAGTTAGAAGACAAATTATGCTTTAAATTCACGTAGTCATCTATTTTAATAATTTAATTGTATCCTTTGCTCAGGACAACAGATTTTCTAGGAATAAAGCCTGCAGGGCTTTATTAATAATATTGAAAATATTTTAAAATAAATTAATATTTTTACCCTAAATGTACATTATTAACCCCAAATATTCAAGTACAAAAATATATTTCCTTTGCTGGCCAAGAATGATCCTGATTTTCATGAATCCTCAAGGTAAAAATCCATGACCCATTAAGAAGGAAATGCCAATTAAAAAGACTACATTCTCCCATGTTGTATGATTAGTGGAACCATATGGCATTGTACAACTTACTATCGCTGATGTGACTGCTGCTTCTACATGTACAGCTGTGAAAACAGCATAACATGATTGTTAATTACCTTTCGCATTGACCAAAATGGAGATGTGCCAATTAAAATGGGCAACCTCTACTATGTTTATAAGGCTATTGTAAATTGAAAATATGCCTTTTTCAGATAACAATAACTGATAAAGTAATACAGTATAATGACTGGCACCATTCCAACACTGTGAAGCCAACTCCCTCAATTTAGATTCACTCACACTGAATTATGAATTCAACTAATCCCATCCTGCCAATCACAACATAATGCAACACAGCTGCAGACCCACTCCATCTTTCTCTCGTATCTTTCTCACGTTCCCAAGTGCTGCATTGATTTTAGTTTGCATTACAAACACTATATCACTGTCTCTCCAATTTTGTCTCTACATTTTGACACGCAAATGTACTACAGACCTATATTCTGTGTATACGTACTGCAGAGCTATATAAAATGTACTCCAGTATTTCTTTTTAAATACATGTGTAAATGCGCTGATGATCTGTGAATTTGTTAAGTGCTTTTTCATGTGTCTGTGAATGAATCTGCATGTGTTTGCATAAGTGCCAGTATATTAAATATCTCCTTGAGTTAGCCTGTGGGTTTGTGTTTCTAGTTGTGTAGGATGGTTGAGAATTGCACACTGCTGTAGGTTGTAGGTGTGTGATATAGCAGGGAGGTGTAGACAAGGAACATTTATAGTTGCAGGTGAGTGGGCTGTTGACTTACTGTGTCAGAGAATCGTGTCTGGGTTCAAATGCTTTTTGAAATCTTTCAAATACTCCAGTCAGCATAGAGTGGGTTTTCAGGTTTGTAAATATTATATTGGTGAAATAAACTAAGCAAGTTCAATCCAGCACAGGTATTGTAAAAGATTTCCAATAGTATTTGAATCTACCCGAGGAAGGGAGAGGTGGGGGGAGATATGGGAGTGCAGGTGGAGGTAGATATAGGTGTAGAGGTGTAGAGGCAGTGGTCAGGGTAGATATGGGTGTAGAGGTGGAGGTAGATATAGGTGTAGAGGTAGAGGCAGTGGTCAGGGTAGACATAGGTGTAGAGGCAGAGGCAGTGGTCAGGGTAGATATAGGTGTAGAGGCAGTGGTCAGGGTAGATATAGGTGTAGGGGCAGTGGTCAGGGTAGACATAGGTGTAGGGGCAGAGGCAGTGGTCAGGGTAGATATAGGTGTAGAGGCAGTGGTCAGGATAGATATAGGTGTAGAGGTAGGGGCAGTGGTCAGGGTAGATATGGGTGTAGAGGTAGAGGTAGTGGTCAGGGTAGATAT